>JAPYZA010003324.1:0-15213 GCA_030522685.1 Eupelmus azureus | reverse complement strand
AATGTATAATGAGTGATTTTATCAGATCACTCGTAAAATTATAATTCCAATCACCGGTTGTTCAACTATGCACAGTAACGTTCTTTACCCGCTTATGGGACGGTATATTTTCTTGGTATTTGCTCGTGAACGTTGAAAAATTTTCAAGTATTGGAACAAACAAGGTCGTAAAGTTTATTGAGAGATTTTGACAGTCAAAGTAAAAGCTAAAGTAAGTTGTAGAAATACTGCAAATATTTTCTAGAATGCAATACTGTATAAAGTTTGACTGAGAGTTACTCTCGGCAAAATTTATGACATTTTTAATAAGCTACGAATCATTTTTATCAATGCGCTTAAAATGCTTTCATTCCATCACTAAAACGTTCTATATTTTAGACAGATAAAAATATATACAAAAGATAACATACATTTTTATAATATTGTAAAATTTTGATCAAAACCATTTAGAACCAACGCTAAAATCTTATCAGCAACTTTCTCAAATACAATGTCACTATAGCACTCTCAATCCCACGTACACACAGCTCCTGCGCAAGGTCCAACTGTTTTTAATTGAAAGAACCCCGCGCGCCGGCAGGTCGTATTCTTTTCTCCTCCCGCGCTCTCGCGCTCACTCCTCCAGGCCAAAAGCTACCTGCGACTATCGCGCCCGCGCGAGCTCGACTCGACCCACGCTCTCGAACTCTCTCCCCTTCAGCATCCAATAGGCAAAAGCACTGCCCCCTCGAAATAAAAAGAGAGAGAGAGGCCGAGAGAAGAAAGAAATCTCTCGACGTTGGCCTCGCTCTCCGGAAGCGTATTGTCGCTTGCCGGGGCGGGATCGCGCGCATTTCAAAACTGAAAGAAGCACTTCGTCAAAAGGCGAAGAGAGAACGGCCAGCATCCACCTTACGGAGTAAAAAATGGCGGCGGCGAAATCCGAGAGCGAGCGGTTCGAGCGGGGGAGGAGGCAGGAGTGTATATATATTCGTATACTCGCGCTGCGGGCCCTCTCTCGCTCTCCTCTTCTTTTTCATTCGCTGCGAGTACATTTTTCGGCGTGTATTAAG
Organism: Eupelmus azureus; assembly: GCA_030522685.1. NCBI lineage: Eukaryota > Metazoa > Arthropoda > Insecta > Hymenoptera > Eupelmidae > Eupelmus > Eupelmus azureus. Next base: position 14,161 of record JAPYZA010003324.1, on the reverse strand, counting down.
AGAGAGAGTGGGTGAGAGGATAAGACACAAAGGCCGACTAGACGTCGACTGACAGCAGCAGCGGCACTGACAGCGGCTCGAGTTACGTCATCTTCGCCGCTCGCGCGCCTTTTTCTCTCTTCCGAGGGCTGCAAACGGCCATTCAGCAGTCTACGTATGCACGAGCGCGGACCTGTGTATTATACGTTAAATGCACCAAGCTAAAAAGCGGACAAGTCCACGCCTTCGCCGAGCGTATATAGCTTTTTGTTAGGGCGCAAGGGTGAGTAGTTCTCCGGGACAGGCTCACTTTGTGATTTTCGGCGAACGATCGAAAGGGAGATTGGATTCTCCGCTTTTGGACTCTCTTTCCCTCTCTCTGATCCGCTTTTGCCGCTGCGTATTGTAAGGAGGTACAATGCCCAGTCTGAGATAATTAATTTGCTTGGGTACGCGCGTTCAAAATAAACAGAGCGCGCTCCTTTTTTGGCCGGGGCTTCTGTTACGCGGACTCGTGTAATCTAATAGCTTTCTTATAGATTTTAACTTTTTTGGGGGGAAATAAAGCGAGAAACGAGTAAATTATGATGGTGGAGTTTGAGAAAGCAAAACTAATAATACGTTAAAATTATTATGTATATATATATATATATGTAGCACAAAATATCCATTAATTGTTTTGTTTAATTTTTAATAAAGTATTAGATGCAATAAAATTAAAGTAAATTTTAAAAATGAAAGGATTTTTTTCCTAATATATAAATTATTTGAACTAAAATAATTGAACATTTTGTTTAATTTTGTAAACATATTTAATTTAAATAGAGTTAAAATATATAAGAAGAAAATTCTATGCGCTAATATAAGCTTCAACTAGCATATAAGCTATAATATAAGATATAATGTATGTATGTATGGTCCTCATTATGGCGTGATAAAAGGAATTTATTCTTTTATTTAAGAATTTGCCTTTGCCATTTAATCTCCAAACTAATCCATTAGCTTTTGTTTTGTTTATCAGCTTTATTCTAAAATAATAACTTTACTTAGAATTGAATTCTTTTTAACAAAAAAAAAAAAAATCAAATTCACTTGATTTTAGATATTTTGAATAATCAATTCTAATTTATATTATTTTATATGATAACAGAATTCCTAATGTCATAGGATGTATAGTGCTTTAGTGTTGATGTAGGTAAGAATAGTTAAAATAATAATTTTTTTATTAAAAATTTGAAGATAGTAACTTATGTCTTGTATTCACTCTAGGCGCAACCGCATTTAGCATCACTGGATTTACATGCAGTCATATAAGCTTGATCCCCAAGTTCCGAATTTTACCATCCTATTTTATAAGGAGTCAATAGTCAAATTATATTGTTTTAGTAATTTAAATATATTTTTGTTATTCAAGATAAAAGGCGCGCATTAAAATTTAGATAAACAAGTTTAGTGTAGCTTGAAGTATTCTACACAAGAGTCCCGGAAACTACAGTAATAACTCAAAGTACAGGTATTTATGTTTACAACAAGCTCATTCCCACGTACTTGAACTCCGTAACCAATTCATAACTCTTTTTCAACGCTTCATTAGCCAGCCCCATATATAAAAATGAAAACTGTTCATCACCCCAAAATCCATAAAACGCAGTCTCGCCAAGTGCCATATTGATTTATGCGGAAGCGACAGTCGTAAAAAATAATAAACACCCCCGGTAATCGATTCCCAGCCCGTCCAGCTCTCGTTAAAACGCACTTACCAACCTATCCGCACAGCTCTCCGCGCAACCTGTTGCATAACACAGTACCCATGAAACAAAAAAAAAATATCGATGCACGCGATTTGTACGCGGGGGTGAGCGCAGCTCTCTGCTGGGAACCCGCGAGCATATGGCAGCGCGTCAATATGATCGGATAGTGCTGCGGAGCGTCAGATCGTCAGCTCCTCTCTCCACCTTTGTTCCACCTACAACAGGCCGAAAAAGCGGGTGTACCTGTGAATGGGGAGATATGAGAGAAAGAGCGGGTGTGCTCGTATTCGATCGATGCCTTTTTTCGCCATATGCGTTGACGAGCGCTGCTTCGGACTTTTCATGAGAACGTACCTCGGAGATGTGCGCTTGTAATTTGACATGGGAATTTTCTGATCTCGAGATGATGATCTCGTCGATGCTTCATCGTTATGTATGTGAGTGTGTGTAGCATTATGAGGAGTGAAGCATGGGCGATGTGGATTTTTCTCGCTTCCCTCATTTATTTCCCATCAATAAGCTTTTAATCGAGTTTATAGTGGGCGTGATTAATGCCTTTGATGTTTCTTCGTGCAAACATGAATATTGTGTTTGTTGATTGTTGATTATCTTTACTACTTTTAGAAAGTAAAAGTAGTATAATTAATTAGCATAATAATATTGTTTTTTAATATATTTAATAAATTTTTTCCTTTTTGTATGTAAATTTAAACGTACATCTATCTTTTATATTTTATTTTAAACAATTATTCAAAAATTTTATTAATATTTTTATATATGACATTTAAATCCTAATTAGTTTATTAAATTTAATATACCAAAAATAAACAATCATTTCGATTAATTAATAAATTTATAACTAAAACAAGTAAACATTTCTTTTTTATCAATTCGATACTAAAATGAATTTTAAAAGAACATCGGTGCACGTTACGAAAGGCTTATAAAACTGACGTGCACAACCTTGATCCGTTCCATCAAAACGCTCTACATCAAAACCAAACCTCCTCGTAGACACTACTTGTCCCCGAACACATCCGCTTCCTCCTCTAAGTTAATATATCCATTCTACCCATCCAAAAAAAGCATCGTTATCGCGCACAGATTTACCTAAGCTCGCGCGTGCCGATGACAAAAAGCTAGAAGAGAAATATCGGATTCACTGCAAAACGCTCGTCATCCAGCTGCGCGCTTGTCCTGTGAATCGATGAGAGCTCGCGCCAATGTGACACGCGAGGACGGCACGTTAGATGTCCGTTAGTCGGCCGGAAGTTCAGTGTTATTAAAATCAGCCAGTCGTCGTTGTCGGTTTAAGCGAGGTGAACAAAAAAAAATCCCAGCGAACGAGTCGCGTGTGTAACGAACTTTTACCAGCGCGAGTGGGATTCGGCTACCTCGAGCCAAGGCGAAGCCAAGACGCGTGCGTCTCTAGAAGCCAGGATGTTTATGCAAAGACGGTAAAGGAGGGTGCACAGGGTGGTTTAAAAGTAAGCTGCTTTTGAAAATAGATTAATGTATAGTTAAATGGTATGATTAATATATAGTTAAATGCTAATCAACGAAACGTTATTAGTTACTAATTAAAAACTACTTACCAATCGTAGTAACATTAAAAGTTAGGCAACACAAAATCATTCAGAGCCAGGCCCTGTTAAAAGCTTGTTTAATTTTCTATTTTGGCATATATTTCATATTGTACATTAAGTACATTTTATTTCTGATGCATTCACACAATCTTTTCACACTCTTGTTTATGCAAAATATTAAATAAAAAATAAAATGAATATACTTTTTGTTATAAACTTTCTTGTAACTCATACAAGTCTATCTAAGACCATTCTTTATCAATTTTAGGAATAAATATGATCGTTTAAAACAACTTTTCATTTCACCAAAATTCGTTTCATCCAAAAGCACCATCAAAAACTTCTAAAACCCAAAGCCATCAGCCACCCCGTACAAAAAGAAGCCAGAAACCAGAATCGTAAGGATCCTGCAGCTCCTTGTGAGAACGTTGAAAGGCGCAGCCAAAGAATAATTAAAGAAGCAGAGCCGCGCGCGAGTCTAGAAACGACAAGTCTTCGTCGCCTAGAAGGCGGTGCGGCTTTGGCAAAAGGGGGTGAGAGCCATAATATAAGTAGCGCAGTGGGTACAGAGATCCAGCCTCATAGAAATCAGAGACTCTGCACGTTGAGTACGCGTAGCAGCTCCTCGAAGAGTCTCCTCCGCGGGCCATCATCCTATCCTGGGCGGAGACATCCGGTCTCCGATTACCGCGCGCCGAGAGCCAAAGAAGCGCGACTGCGAAGCTGAATGAGAAACGAGAGCGAAGGTAGGAAAAAAAATAAAGGAGAACGAGTGCGTATGGAGCTCCTTGACGGTGGGAACTTCTTCCTTGGATGAGACTTGCTTCGAGATTTCGAGTCGGCGAACGCGCACTTTCTTTTGCGTTCGAGTGTGTGAGAGAGAAGGAGAAAGAGGGCTGAGACAGAAAGAGGCTTTTCTGGTGCAGCTTGGGTGGATAGATGTGTTCGTTATATGTTTATTGCGCAATGATGATGAGGAGGCTGCGGACCGTTACAGCCGGGCAGCAAGCCCTTTGTGAGAGACTGAGCTTCAAGAGTGGGTGGAATATCGCTTGAGGGTGCTCTGAATCGTTTGGTTGAATGCGACGCGTCTTTTCTTGTGCGACCGCGTGAGAGATTGACTAAGAGTTGTAAAATGATCCTGATTGAAGTAAAGACAGTTGAACCTATTAGACATTTTTAAAGTAGGCAATCAATATCATTACAATATTGATTTGACATAGCAGCAACATTTTTTCAATGTTCTCGCAATATTGTCGAAACGTTGTTGCAATATTGTTGTAATACTATTGTAATATCGTTATAATATTGTCACAATATTGTTGTAATATCATTGCAATATTGTTACAATATTGTCGCTAAATTGTAACAATATTGTTGTAATACCGTTATAATATTGTCACGATATTGTTGTAATATCGTTGTAATATTGTCACAATATTATTTTAATATCGTTATAATATTGTATTAATATTGTTGTAATATCGTTATAGTATTGCTAGGATATTGTTGTAATAATATTATAATATTGTAGTAATATTGTTTTAATATCATTGCAATATTGTTACAATATTATCACTACATTGTAACAATATTCTTGTAATACCGTTATAATATTATCACAATATTGTTGTAATATCATTGTAATATTGTCACAATATTGTCATAATATCGCTTTAATATTGCTACAATATCGTCGCAACATTGTTGCAATATTGTAATATTGTTGCAATATTATCACAATATTGTTATAATATAGCAACATGGTTCCAAGAATTATTTATAAATCGATAGCTTTATAAACTTATTTTGATACTTTGAAAAATTATGTAAATTTATAAGCTTTAATTTAAATATTTTACGAAAACAACTTTTTGCACCATACCCTCCCATCCCAAGCGCAAGGCTTAGCTGAAACACCCTTCCTCTCTCGTTTCCCGCTATCCAAGCTCTTTTCTCGGCTTCCTTAAGTCGCCGCTCGATCAGCGTGCAAGATCTTGCAAAATTAGGTTGACATTCTCTTCCGAATCGCCTCACGGCTCTTTTAAAGGCGGAAAAGAAGAGAGCCCAGACAACAATGCAAAGAGCGAGCCGCAAGCGCACGAGAGTCGCGCTAATCCCGTGGGGCTATCACACGCTCGACTGGCCGCGGACTATTGAGGAAGCAGCGCGCGCGAGCGTCAAGCCTCGGGGAGAATCGAAAATGAGGCCCCCGCGCGCACACGGGGGGGCCCTAAAGAGCAGCACAAAGTCCCGCGCGTAATGGAGGATAAGCCGCGCCGGCTTTGGACTGACTCTCTGCGTCCTGGGTATCTGAAGGTGAGGAAGTTCTGGGAAAAATTTTCGCCGAACTTTTTCCACTGGAATATAGACGATTTTTTTATGTTCTAATTTTAAATGGTCGCGGGGTATGTGAAATAGTGTTTTTCATGAATTTATTTATAGAATTTTTGCCTTTTCTATTTTCGGGCTCTGAAAGCCGATTCACATTAAAATTATTTTTTTTTTATAAGAAGTATAGTTTATGGAGATTGTTGCATATAAACATTTGACCTTGATTGTTTAATGTTAAAAATTTACTATAGTGACGCCAAAGAAACATTATTGATAAAAATAAAATTAATTTATTAAAAGTCATTTCACTATATTATAAGAAAATACAAGAAAGAAAGTCCAGAACTTTGCTCACTTTACGTCCATTCCTCTTCCTCTACTCTAGCCAACTCCCTTTTATATCCGATTGTCAGTTAGCCATTCATTCAGGTACGATTTAAGAATTCGGAAAAAAGTGATCTTTTTTCTTTCTTTTATAATAATAGTGCGGAGCGCGGAAAAACGAGAAAGCGAGAGATCTCGCGAGATATTGGAGTCGACGCTGAAAGGTCTCTCTAGCTCGATGAATGAAAACGAGGTCGAAGTAGTGGTAGTAAGCTTTTTTTCCTCTTTATCTCGCTTTTTTCTACTCTCCCAGAAGTTTCTCCGTAATGTGGGAAATGGATACAAAGTCCTTTTCACAAAGCAATTGTGAGAATGAAGATCGCTAAGCTAACGTATGGAGTTACTAATACGAGTTTCCCTCTAAAAAGCGTGTAATGATGCGTTTTCTTGGAATGTTCTTTAGAATTTTGCTTAGCTCGAATATAGACTGTATGTAAATAAACTGTAACTCTTGTTAGATAGTAACATTTTTTAGTTTTTTGTTGCAGCAAATGAGTATTTCAATATTGCTCAATACTGAACATAATATATTAATTATATTAACTATTAATTATACCCACATAAAATATTAAAATTGTTCAAATACGTGGCTGACTATACTAATCTTCTACTACTTTAACGTCAAAAGACTTTCTTGTCATTTATAATTAACATTTAAGTACAAAACGAATTAGTCTTTTTTTGCACTCTCCAAAACACCTAAAAAAAACCTCAACCATCACAATGCGATTATGCATTTATGTTAATAAAACCAAGCGAAACCGTCAATTTGCATCGTCAAATTGCCGGCTCACCATTAGCCAAGCTACTCGAAAAGGTCTTTGAGCAAAAATTTATGCCAAACTCCAAATCATTTGCAAGCTGAACCCATCCGTCTAGCTATATACCTCTCGCACACAAACTCCAGGCCCGGGAAAGCTCAGTTGGCGCTCGGCAAGAAAAAGTAGCGCGGCGGCGCGCAGAAACAGCAGCGCTCGCATAGAGAGAGAAATAAAAGGGATCGCCGGGGCTTATACGCAGCTCAAGGGATTTGCGTCTCGACAAGAGAGGGAACCTCATTAAATGCAATACCAGTAAAACAAGGCGCAAACAGAGCGAGCGTCGAGCCGCAGGATTACAGACCAATGGCCGAGGCCGATATAGATGCCAGATAGCGTAGAGAGCGCGCCGGAGAGACACAAGTTCGTACCTGAATTTAGCTACTCTCTCTCCACCCCTTATGGTTTTTCACTTTCTCTCTCTCTCTCTCTGTCTTTCGAAGACTTAAGGTGTTCCGGCCCTCCGTTAAGCGGAGAGCAGCGCTTTGCGCTCGGTTATCGATCGATCGGGCTCGCTTTCCTTAACTAAGAGCGAGTGGAAAAGGACCACCCGTAGGCGCAACCCTTACTTATATAACGCGCGCAGCGAGCGCGATCGAGGGGAAAGCCGAATTAGCGAACGCGATTACGAGGGGAGGCGAGGCTATTGCGCGTTTCGCTTGCTCTATTGCCGGGTGAGAGAGATAGGGAGAGAGAGAGAGAGAGAAGTCGAGAGAGCGGCTCGGTGTGACGCGCTGGATTTTTTCGAGCGCCATTGTCGCGCGATGATCCGAGCGTAGGCGAAGGCTTCTTTGGCGCGAGATGTTTGTAGGGAGGGGTTTGTTGTTGTTGATGTGTTTATTAAGGTTAAGAGGGATGGTTGAGTAAATTGTGAATGAATTAGAAAAAAGAATTGTGTTATTGTTATGGTTTGTAATGTGAAATTTAATAAATGTTTGAACAGGAATAGTGTAAAATTTGCAATAATATTTCATTTTAATAATTTATTTAAGAGAATATAGAAGCGTTCATCTTTTAAAACTTTAATTCTCAACTCAGCGCGTTGTATCTTCTTGATCCTTTAATGTTTCGAACTTATTTCGAGCAGCTGTTCAATCTCCTGGCAAAGCTAAGAATCATTTACGAAAGTCCATTTTGTTTGTGGACGAGGGACGATGACGTTTCAATGAATTCAGCTGCGAATTTGCGTTTGAGAGCAGTTGAACGAGCAATTTTGTAATCAGATCTTCAAGTATATTAGGGTCATAAGCTGACATCTAGAATATAGTCAATTTTAAATTGCGATCGCCCTCGGATTAAATGAAGTTACTGTCTTAATGTATATAAGGTTATTTAATGATTATCATTTTAGACTTTGGTTTTGTACATTTGTTTAACGTATACAAAAATAAAACTATTCAAACGTGAAATTTATTTAATTAAAAATTATACTTCATTTAATAGTCAGCAAATTCTGTCAATCAAATAAAACTATATTAAAGAAATTAATAAAGATTTTGTCAGAATAATAAACTACAAAGAATAAGAAAGAAAATTATAAGAAAATAGATTACCCCGTCAATAGAGCGAGAATGATTTTTCAGAAAAACAAGTTCACTAGAGCAAGCGTTTTGATTTAGCGACTCCGACCATCCCGCTCATTTCCGAAAGAAAAACACGCCTAGTCGCGCGCCGAGCGCAGCAGCTTCGAAAATTTCGTCGCCCTAAAATAACATATCGCTTTTGTCGAGGACGCCAGAAAGAGAGCTCAAGCCCCGGTGCGAGAAAAACAGCGCTCGAAGCTGATCTGCTCGCGTGCTCGCCGTTTGGTCCCCAAAGCCCGCAGCGGACAATTGTATTTTGATTCTCCGGTCCCACATTACAGCCGTTTAGTCGCATTTGCCTTCTTGACAAAGCGACTCGAATCTCCTTTCTATGGCTGCATATCTTGCAGTTCTGCTTCTCGTCCTTGTTATTTTTGAAAATCATTTTCCTGCCTCGCTTGCTGGATTCGTTTTAATTTATAAATTCCTAGCATTTTATTAACTATATTATATGTACGTAGCGGATTTTTATTATAAATATTTATTAAGAAATTTTTAGTCTCAAAGAATGTTATCAATCTACCATTATTACAAACATATTCAAAAAGATCACGACACGCGCTCTAAAACACCCAGCGCACCCACAACCCTCACCACCGCAGCGTTAAGTATAAGCGTCTCTCCTAACTCCCCTCGGCGCAAAGCGAAAATCAAAAGGTACTCCCTAATCCTTTTTAAAATAAGTAAAAGCATAATTCGCTGCAAAACGAGAGCGCTCCCTTATCCCGCAAAACCAGGGCGTGCGGCAGCCAAAACCGAGCGCGTCAAAAACCGGCTTTGTTACCTAGCCCTCCTAGCTAAACTATACAGGGAGAAAGCCAGAGCGAGGGCCCCGAAAAAGAGAGCGAACAGATTTCTGGGATAGTTACGCGGATAATCTTCTCGACATATTGCGCCAAAGGCAAAACGCGCCTCGGGGGCGCGCGCGCGAGCTCGCACGCCTCGGCGAGCACGCGCGTTTTACCTTTTTCCTTGTGGCTGCGGATGGGAAGCGCTCGAAAACTCAGGAGAGGGAAATTCCGGTTTCTACTTTCGGCCCGCGGCTTTTGTCTTTTCGGCGTCGGCGCGCGCTTTTTTTTTATCTCGGCTCTGCGGTCTACCGGCGGCTTTCTTTTTAAGCTGTGGATGAGGTGCATTGCCGAGGCGCTCGCTTTTTGGGGGGATGTTGGGGAAAGCGCTGGTGTAGGGAGGAGGAAGTGCGCGGGGCGGATATTGTTTATGAGAGGAGATGCGTGGAAGTATACCTGTTTGCCGCTAAAGTGGCGAGTACTTGTAAAGTCAGGTCGGCATAAATCCTATATATAGATGTATACTTGAGTTTAAGGGCCGGTTAAATTTGCGGTTGGGTAGGTGGGCGGGAGTTGCGGTGTGAGAATTTTTATAGACCCTTTTGATGGTGAACCGTTAAGGCTTTGTTCATTATTGTTTGCAGTATTTATGTGGCAATTAGTACCTACTGGTAATAAGCACGTAATAGTAGAATTAACTCATAACGTGAATGATAAATACTCGTTACGAAGAAAATGAATATCTCGTAATAAATTTATGAAGTACCAGTTTGATTGCAATATCTTTAAAAAAATAAGAAAATTGTAATTTTTATTTACAAAAAAACTGTATCTCCGAGAACAGGAAACAAGTTTTTTATTGAATTCCCATAAGTATCACTCTTGAAGATCGACCCGTGTGAACGCTCTACAAAACATCTCAATTATAGAAAAAAACCTCAAAAGTAAAATACTCAAACAACGATCCCGTGATCCGCTCGGCAAACGTATCTTTGATGGAGAGAAAAGAAAAAAGTATCAAGGTCGACCTACATATGTTGTAAACAGTTTTTAAATTTCACTGCAACTCTGTTGTTACATGTTTGCTATTTAATCGTTGCAGTCATTGTCGTTGCACATTTTTTAAATAAGTTTAATAAATCAGAATATAAATACAATAAAAAATGTGCAAACAAGAAAAACTTAATCTTACGCAGTAAAAAAAAGTTTATTTACATAGGTGCAAGGAAAAAAAAGCACTCTCTCAAAACCAATCACATCTTCCTACGCGGCGCATTACGCAAGACTCCAAAAGCCTCACGGACTTTGAAAGCCAAATAGCCAGAAGTCTATTATGCTACATCTCCCTCCCAAACCCCTCCAAAAAAAGCAGACTACGAAAATAAAGAACGAAAATCTCCCTGAATGACCGGTATCGGGCCTAAAGATCTCTGCGTGCGAATCGCGCGTACACAAAAACGTCTCCATCAACGTCGTCCCTAAACATCTCTCTCCCCCAAACATCTCAGCCGAAGCAAAGAACCATAAGAAGAAGAAGAAGAAATCAAGAAAAAGCCGACGACGACGCTTTCCCCGGTGCGTAAACGATTTTCCGGCCGAGCTGGCGCTTAAAGCGCTAAAAGGTCGGGGCCTGCATCATCACACGCACACTCGGGGCGCAGATAATTCAAGATGGAGTCACAGAGTCAGGAGCCGCGCTTTCCTCTCATTCGCATCTGCAGCGCTCTACAGGCCTACAATGGCCGCTGCCAGAGGAATCCGCTCTTTGTGTGATTCCGAGGCGCGCGCGAGTTTAATACGTTGCATTGTACGGGCGCACGCATCGGCGAATCAGAATACACGATCCCGAGGCTAATTTTCGTTGCCGATGGGAGTGTGTCTCTTCTTTTTTTGGTTGTAAGTATATATGGGTGATTGTGTGTGTGAGTGTGTGTGAAGCCCTTCGGGCGAGGAATTTAGAATGATATATACGTGAATAAAAGCTGTTTCGAGTGCACGAGCGATTTGTGTGCGTTTAGGATGCGAGAGAGCGTTTATTGTCTGTGATATGAACGAGTGGGATGAGTTTTACGGGCTCTGCTCTCGTGCGGTTCGAAGGGACGGGTAAGACTTTTTAAGGGCTGGCCGGTACGTTTCGATTGTTTGTTTTTCTGCTTGAATTTTAAATTTTGCGACGGGAAGAAATTACAGTTACTAAAGGATGTATTGTGCAATTGATGCATTGTCATATTAAAATTTCAGTCGATTATATTACAAATTTGTGTTATCACACGTTTAATAACTGAAGACTATTCGTCAAAATCCGAATCAATTTTATCATTGATCATCCGAAAAAAAATCCCTCTTTCACCATCCACTTCCATCCGTCAAAACTCCATCAACACACCTCGTAAACGATCGCGCAAACAACCGCCTACTTAGCGGCTCGCGAGCTTTTCACCCCTCGCGGCACGCACTCAAAGGCTTTAGCGCCTCTCTGCCGGCCTATACTCGACGCGCGCGCGAAAACGGAAATAGCCAGCCCGCATCAGCCTGCCCCGAGTGCGAAAAGGCCCTTAACATTCGAAATCAAAGATCGCGCTCCACCCCGTCAACCTTCCGAGTCATCCCCGCTCGGATCTTATCACATCTAATTCACCCATCCCCGACTCGCACGTATATACCTCCCCGAAACATCCAGCGCGTCAACGGCGAAAAGAGACGTTAGCTAAAACGCAGGATCAGTCGCGGCTGCCGATGCTATCTCCCTCTCTCCATCTCGCTCGCGCGAGAAGAGCAATTCATTAGTCGCAAATCTATCTACCCCTGCTGCTCTCTCCCCCTGCATTAGCATCCATCGGCTTGGTGACACGAACTCGCCCAATGTAGCAAAAGAGAGAGGGGAGAGGCAGCGCAACGGGCCTATATACGGGTAGATAGACTCTTGCGGACAATAGAGGGAAGGCACGTGACTCTCTCTCTCGACGGGGAGGTATGCGTAATACACAGGCGAGGTATAGCTCTCGCGCAGAGCGAGCTACCCCGCACGTGCAAGCGCCAGGGAAAAAGCGTGCCTTATGCGCCGCCCAGTTTCGCCGGGAGGGGGAACACAGGGGGATGCCAGCCAACCAATGGTCGAGGCAAGGCCAGAGAGAAAAGCGAAGTTATGAGCTAGGGCCAGGGCTGATCGGCAGTCAGAGTAGCGTACAGAGTCAGCGAGTGAGAGAGCGAGCCGAAGCGAGTTATTTTTGGCGAGTGCTTTTTTACCACGGGGGGGGGAGAAAAACTCGCGGATTAGCGGAAGTTGGGTTAGTAGCTCGCTGCATGGAGGTGAGAGACGATGCGAAGGACTGACGCTTGATGTGGGTGAGGATTTTGAGGAGGAAGACCGGATCGCAGTGTTATTGCTGGTTTTTTGGAGCAACGAGTTTTGGGGAAGTTTTTGGATTGTGGGATTGGAGACTTGAGTGTATTTATTTTTGTGACGTAAGAGTGCAAGTTCCAAGGCTTGCGAGAACTTTACCAAACTGGCTCGCGGACATATGATGCAAACAGACTCACAAATGGGCCACTTATCGCACACGGTGTCGCAGACTAAGATGCAGGAGCAGCAGCAGCCGCAGCAACCGTCGTCGAGTAAGTGTAAATATCTTTTTGAATGTTCTGTTTTATAGTTTTAATTTTGCGTTTGAAGATACACTTCAAACGCAAAATCAAACGCACATTTGTATGCCTTTCAAATGTGTGGACGAAAATAAATATTCGAGAGCTTGAAGTTTATGTATTTGTTGACACACGTTTTGAATCTGGATGTACACAGAGAGAAATTTTATTATACATCTATTCACATCATACGTTGCATTCAAACTGTACTAGATGTTATAGACAACAATTTACCAAACACTTTTGGATAAAGTATCACGTTCTTGGTGAAATTATTAAACATACTGCAAAAAATTTCAATTTAAATTCTTTCTGTGAATCTATGAATTGTTAGAACAATATTTTCAAATTCTATTAATAATTAATAAAATTAAAACGAATAAAATAATTTATAAACCTAATTCAAATTTCTTATTAATATAAAACTCAAAATTAAGGTATTTAAAAAATAATAATTAATGTTTTCTTAAAATTACTAAAATGGTTATTTAATGTTTGCTTTAAATCTTTTATAATAATGTAGTAAAATGAAAAAATTCATAAAAATAACCTTATTTAAAAAATGTATTATTCATAAGATACTTAAATTATCCCCAAATGATGATACATTATAATCATCGCTTAAAAATAAAAGTCATTATCGAAATGAACTTCAACCTATTTAGGTCTCTTAAATATACTTATGTTCAAAGTCGCTTAAAAGTAGAATCAAGAAATTATCTTGCTTACTGAACGAAAGAAGATTTAGTCTGACAGACAGAAAGTTAACATAGATAATACAAGTTTCATGGTAAGTAAATGATCAGATTAAGATCAAGATTTGAGTTTAACTTTAAGTTCAAGGAATTTAAATAATTGACTACTAAACTTCAATACTTTATTAGTAATAAATTTCAACTTTAATACATTTGATGAAAGAAAGTTTACATATGATTTTTCATTTTTATTATTACATCGATTATCCATACCGACAGATTATAACAAACATGTGCTTAACACATGCCATTCATTCTTGACTCTTATCTCCTACAAAACAATCCCAGAACAATTAAAAGAAAGAAAAATCTAAAACAGCAAAAACACTCAACTTCATTTGTTCACACACAAAATTCATCGACCTTCACCACTCAACATTCCGATCTACAAAACAAAAACTAAATCTACCAACTCCTATCAACACTTCCACGTTTCCTACTCTCTAAAGTTGAAATAGTGAAAAATCACTCAAAAATAGTGTATATGAGCAAATCCACAAAAAAATCCCTTTGGCGGTTTGATTAAAATATTAATTTGTTA
>JAPYZA010003322.1:0-15374 GCA_030522685.1 Eupelmus azureus | reverse complement strand
GAGAGAGAGAGAGACTATAAAAAGGAGAATATTACACCGACAAGCGGAAGTGGGGATCGATTTTTCAATATTTTTGTATTTTTCACAATTTTTCCGCAGTCCGTTTTTTTATTTGTATTTTGGAATTTTTAAGCAAAAAGTTTTTTGAACACTTATATAGAATACAATTTTAAAAGTGAATAATTTAAAGAATATGTTAGTAGAAGTAAGTAAAAATTAATATATAGATGATACTTTTTTATTCGAAAACTAAAGGTAATTAAATAATTAAATAAATTTTGTAATTATGACTAATTTAAAACGCTTTTACGATACCCGATCAAATACAAAGTTTAACTAAGTTCTCTAATCACACACCAGCTGCGGGTAACGTAAAATAGGTCGCGTGACCACTAAGGTTGGATGTCACGCCTCGGTGTAGTCACGTGATAATTCCTTTCAATACCATATGAGAAAAGCTTACATTTTACTATATATATTATTCTGATTAATTAAATGTGAAAATATGTTACTTAATTATTTTCTGTCATATCGATTTAATTTCATATAGTGATAAATTTAATTAAAGCAAGCTATTTAGATACAATTATATTTACTCTTAGAAGATCTCTTATAAAAACATAAGCAATAGTTTTAGAATGATACAGAAAAATGTTTGTAATAATGCAAACCGGTTTTTCTTCTGAAACAATTTTTTTAGTATTTTAGAATTTAACTGGATAATAAACCATTATTAACAATTGTTCTCAGTAATTATAATGATACCAAGAAGTTTTTAAAAGTAGTGTAATCACAACAAGTTGATGATAAATCAAATTACTAAAAAATAAGATTCTTTAATGAATATATTTTTGATAAGAAATAGTAACCGTTTTTAGAATATAAAATAATTTTAATTTTGCTACGAATTCTTGTTTTTTACAGTTTAAATTCACGTTTGTCTCTTTTATAATTTTAAGAGAAGTTTTTTCTAATTCAATTATTATACGATTACATAGAAATAAGTCCGTTCTTTTAATTTATTACCAAACATTTTCCAACAAAAACTAAATTGTTTTTGACTTTCATTCTTTTCATTAAAAAAATATGTTACAACAATTCTAATAATTTATAATAATAATTATTCATTTTATTATATAAAAGTTTATAGTAATAAATAAAAATAAAAGGATTTTTTTCCAAACAAACTTTTTGCTTAATAAATTGGTTATTACCTTTGTTTTATTTTTACAGTATAGGAGTTTAACTTTTCAATGCAAGATAAAAATGCTCCAGAATATAATAGTTCTGCAAAAACTAAAATAAAATTATAGCAATTTCTGTACGCTATCTGATATTGATATACGGTTTGAATAAAATTTTTTACTTACTTTATTTGGTAAGAGCTTCAATTTAGAAATATCTTCATATTTACCCTAGTAGAAATGATTCCATTTAATGGCTAGTTAATACCTAGGAAAAATTGATTCAATGCTATTTCTTAACGTCTAACCATTTTAAATGGGTAAATTTCTACCAGGGTGCTATATTGCTTTAAATACAAAATCAAATTTAAACTGTAAAGTTAAGACTATTAAAGTAAACTACTAGTTTGGTCTTATCAAGTTTGGCTTATTCCACTTAACACACCGCAATCAAACTGTTTGCATTGTTTAATTAAGTTTAACAGCATCATTCTCAGCCTTCTACGAAAGGAACTTTTGGGCTACGTAGCCTCATTGAAGATACATTAAACGCATCATCGAGTCAACACGCACGCTCGCGCGGCAACCTTGCTTTCATAATTGCACAAGTTGAGGCACGTGGTAATGTCACGCCGCTTAACTCCGACATGTGCGTAGATGTATTATGTATCAGGGATACACATCTTTGCTTTATACATACGAAACGCACTGCGCATTCGTATGCACCTTCTCACATTATTTAAGTATATTCCGAGCTAAGGGGTCAAAGTGAAATGATTATGAACTCTCACGCTTGAGACAAACTCCCAACGCTACGACTGGATTATTCATTAGAAAATTAAAGGGGGGACTGAATTGTGGCGATAGATAAAGCTTTTTTTCTATAAATGATTTCAGAAAGGTAAAGTTAATTAACAAGTTGATTATCTTAGTTATAAATATTAAAATATAAAGTGTTATTAAATTTTCTGTAAAAAAGAAACTTGAAAAAAGAAATCAAAGTGCAAGTGTTCTGATATATTTGATCTAAAATAATTGAAGAAAGTCGATTATAAAATCGATTATATCAGATTCAGTATGTCGGGAAATATCAACCGAAATAGACTCCGAGATTAATCATCACAAATTGAAGCATCAACGTGGCTAAATTCCAGTCCCATTTTCTGATCCATAGCCACCCCAGAGAGCAAGCGGCACGTCAAAGCCAGTTACGGAATTATTCCTTAAGGTGTACGTAATCCAGAGAGAAGCTTTGAGATTTGGTACTGTAATATAATATAATATGCAGCTCTCGGGTATATGCGCAAGCTCGCATGCGTGGTGCAAGTGACAAATATACATATATCAATGCGCTTATACGCACGCAAGCGCACACACGCAGGCACACAGATGAGCCTGAGGGAGGTTAGG
This sequence comes from Eupelmus azureus, assembly GCA_030522685.1. Classification (NCBI taxonomy): domain Eukaryota; kingdom Metazoa; phylum Arthropoda; class Insecta; order Hymenoptera; family Eupelmidae; genus Eupelmus; species Eupelmus azureus. The sequence continues at coordinate 12,780 of JAPYZA010003322.1, read as the reverse complement.
CCAGGCTACGCGTACGGGCTGACTGGTGCAAGCAGAGAAGCTGGCAGAGTCTCGCACTAGCCGTAATTACAGGGGAGAGCTGTACACACAGGCGCGTACACAGCTAGTGGCTGGTTGGCACGCGCACTCACGCAAAACGTCAGATATGCAGGCGGCCCTCCCTCCCCCCGCGTGCGCGTAGGTGGGAGCGCGCACCGCAGCGATCTAGGCCACGCGCAGGAGCGAAAGCCGCGGGAGAGCAAAGGGAGACTAGAACAGAGGAGATATGGATCGACGTGCGTTGGCGACGGCGGATCGGAGGATCTGCGTCAAACCTGCCGCCTATGCAGACTTGGTCGGGCAGCGTGCGTGTGCTTGCGTATTTCGGCAATGTGCGCGCCGGCGTAACCGAGAACGCGTGTCCCCGGAGGAATACCGAATGCTCCTGTGTGCCCAAAGTGTGAGAAAGCGCTCGCGCACGCATGAGCGCTACGTGACAATCCTGGAAAAGTGGATTCGACGTAGACGACTTTGTCGAAAGAAAGGAAGAAGGAAGAAGAGGAGGGAAAAAAGTCGGAGCGATAGATGGGAGCCTGTATAGTCGGCAAAGTTGCGAGAGCTCGCGAGCTCGACAGCTTGTCGAAGAGAAAGATGAGAAATATAGAGACAAAAAGTCCTCGACGGGGATATCAGAAACGTGAGGAGGGAAGAGAGCCGACGGGGTAGGCTCGTCTCCTTATGAAATTGAGACCTGTAGAATTTCCTACGAGGTTTTTCCCGATTGCCGCGCGCAAAAATCTCGAGCGAGAGAATCCAAGAGCTCGTCAGGACACGCAACGGAGACAGAGAGAGGGTAGACGAGAGTGGCAGTTTATATAGACGAAAAACCAACGGCGAGAATCAGCGAGAATGTCGCAGTCAAATAATCTATATATAGGTGTAGAGGCTGTACCGATAGGGAAGCGCGCTGAGCATCGAAGAAACTGGTATTGACAGACGATTTACATGCAAATTCCTCCGGAGTCGACTCGCTGATTCTTCCGGCGGAGAAATTTAAAATTAAAGCCCACCCTCGAACGCGCTTCCGTCGACGGGGCTGCGGGGTATGTTTTTGGACGGGGAAATGAATAACAAATAATCTAACCCTCTCTATCCTCCCGGCTTCTACCTCTCCTGCTCCCGCTCTCTCTTTCTGCTTTCCAGCCTCTTTTTCGCTCTTTTCTTTTTAAGCTAACGCCGCTGTCTTTCCGGTGCGCTAGCTCCCTCTCTTCCACTCTGTATGTAACTTTTGCTGCATTTTAGCCGAGGTCCGTTTGCATAATGTTTATAAAACTTGTCAGATAGTTAGGCGGAACTCCAAAAGTCGCTCCACTCGAAAAGTACACTTTTTGAAATTGTGTTTCTTTTCAATGAGTTTCCCTCCTCTCTCTCTCTCTCTTTCACTCTTTCTTTCTTTCGCCTGGATCTTGCCTTAGCCGCTTGGGTTGCGCATGTTTGAAGAATACTGCGAGCGGCCTCCTTCATGAATTCGGGGATGGAGGAGGAGCGAATCAAGACTCGTGTTTATATAACAGTTTCAGCGAATTTCTTTGTTATACTCCTTAGAAAAGATTCGTTAAATCGTCGCTAGCAGCGAAAAAGTTTTAACGAAAACTCGTCCGGCTATCCGGAGCGCCGTCCTCGTACCAGTTAAGATTTCCTCCAGCCCCAGCGAAAAAGATCTGAAAAAATTAAGTCGGCAGTATAAAATATAGCATCGAAAGCGCAGGTAGCATCTTGAAAAATATCGTCGTCCCGCCACGGAGTTTATTAACCAATATAAAGTACAACAAAAAGCCAGGCCAGAAACTCATTAAAGCAACGGGATAAAAAAAGAGAGAGGGCTAGAAAATCATCGATAAAGTAAAAAGAAGAAACGGATGGCGGGAAAAAGGAGGGAAGGTTGGGGGTGGCGGGGGGAGGCGGAAGTACGATATCAAAGCGGAATATTTTTCTATCGCGATAAATTTCATCTCGGCTCCGCGCGAGCGCGCGCGCCCGGCAAAAGGACTTATCAAGTCTCTAGAGTGTCTGGCTTTCTGCGCCGCTGCAGCAGCAGCCCCTGGCTGTGCGCTCGGTGTCTCTTGTCCCAGTGTACAGGATTTATTTCCCATTAAAAATCGTTGGCGACCGAGATTATGGCATTGCTCGTAAAGTATAAGCGCGAACGTCCGCCGGACTAAGGAATCGACGGCCGATGCTGTATAAGAGAAAACGAAAGCAGCGGAGCGGGAGTGAGGGAGAGAGGTGGAAGAGAGAGAGAGAGAAAAAGAAGAAGAGCGAGTAGCGAGATGAGCGCGCGACGGTAGCGCGCGCGCACTTCCGCAGCGTCGCTTCGGAAGCGCGCGCTCGTTCGTTTCGAATCCCGCATGATACTTTTTCTCGCAGCTTGGGGGATTTCGCTTTTCTCCCTCTCTTTTACTTTTACTCGAGTCTTCGACTTTCTCGCGCTCCATTCCTCTCTTTCCCTCTCTTTGCCTCTCTCTCTCTCTCTCTCTTCTCCCCTTTCCCCCGGTTTTTCGCTTCCCGAGTCCCGATGCGACCCGGGCGAATTTCAAAACTCGCGCAGCGCGCATTCGTGATGTACGAGCTATGCCGGTGCATTAGCATATAGCGCGCGTCTACCTCCCTTTTATACGTGTTTGTTCGATTCTCCTATTCTCGCAGCGCGTATCTCTGTACCGCTCTCCATCTATCCTCTGTCTCTCGACAGTCGAACATCTGGTTAGCCCGACAGGCAGCCAGAGAGCGCCGATACACGCGTGCCTCCCCCTGCTACTCGAATCGAGCTCCAATCGAATAACGAATGCGACTTTTCGCCGAACGCGGATAAAGTCGTTGCGTCTCCCATGATTTGCACGCGCGCTGCCTATGCGATACTGGCTACGTGCGCGCACATGCATCATTTGTGTCTCAACGCTGCCGCTGCTACTACAGCTGCCGCTGGAACTGTTGTACTGCTGGCGACGAGCCTCCCCAGGCCAGCGGATAATACATCGTCACCATCGACGACTTTTAAACTGCAATAAAGAGAGCATGCCGCTCTCTCGCTCTGGCACGCTCCTCTGGCCGTTGTTTGCCATTAAAGAACGCTGCGGTTTCGCGCTCTATGGAATAATACACGTCGCGGCGTTTCAATGAAGCGGCTCGGGCGGAAGCGCATATAGCACGCGGCTTTTTTAACTTGCAAAAGACCATGCAAATCTCGCTCTACTTTTGCTAATGTAAAATTTTATTATCGAATGAAATGGTAAAAAGGGACTGTGTACGCGTGTGCCAAGGAAAACTTCTGTTTACGCAGTGAATAAACATTATCGTTACTGTAAAGCGCCCCTCGCCCTTCCCTCCTCACCCGCAGCCGCAGAGCGAGCCGGCTCCTTCTGCGCTGAATTCACAAAATAAGCAAGATGCGATAGAGCCGCGCAGTGGCGGCACGCTTTGTTGTCAACCGAGCTCCCGCCTGCCTTTTAATGAATTCCGCGAAAATTATGGCGCATTTTAATTATTGAAGTTTTAATGCGAAAATAACACTGCTGCGCCGCTTTGTACTTTACAATAGTCATGCTAGTTGCGTGCTTTAATTGCGCCCGAGTCTTTTTACACCCGGCCTCGAACCCACGCGCTCGTTACTCAGATAAAGAAACTATATTTCTCGCGGCGAGGCGAAGCTCGTTTACGATAAATTTTCCAATTAGCAGCGCCCGGCCTAATCTCGCCGGCGCTCTTCGGCCGGCGGATCGTTATAACGAACGCAAAACTAAATTCCCGGCACAATTTAAAGGTCCAACTTTTGACTAATGCGCGCGGCCCACTAACCGAACGTCGTATTAAAGAGAGCGCGCACGCGCGCTCTCGGAAAATAATAATAGTTTCGGCGGAAAATTTAATACCGGCCAGCCAGCCGCGCTCGCGAGCTCAGAGCAGCATTAAATTAATAACGCTTTATTCGCTCGGCGACGTAACTAGAAAACTTTGCATTACTCGTCCGCGAACGCGAGCTCGATATCCGCCTGTAATTATAGCAGCTCGCTAGTCGGATTTTTCCGTGACAAAGACGCGTACGAGCGACGGAGCCCAGCAATTTTGCGTCGTCGCGCATATCGATCGGCACACTTGGCGGGATTATAACGAAGGGTGACGCGTCGCCAGGAAGTCAATACTAATGACCCGATAAATTAGGAGGCTTTGAGAGAGCTCGCTCTGTCGTAATACACGCGAGGTTCCCTGACCTCCGCCACCCGCTCTTAATGCGGACGACACGCGAAACGGAAGTCCACCAGCGCGCGCGCGCAAGACGCATAGGGAATACCAGGTTGCAGGACACACACACGTACCTATACGAGGAGAGGACGTGTGCGGGTTGACGGAGGAGGGGGAAGCTAGGGAGGCTAACCAACTGATTTCCGGTCTACGGGCCTGAGAGTGAGAGAGGAGAGAGAGGGACAGATTTATGTGCACACTCAGTGGAACGGAATTGCTGACCTACGACATATTCGGCAACTCGAGCGTGCACGGAGCTACCGTGTTACTTGAAAGCCAGCCTGCCTCCCCCCGCGAGAGCGCGATAAACGAAAGATTTCACGTTGTTTTAGCCAGGCTGGAGTCTCGGGTCCAGGCTCATGATTATTTCAGAGCCCTGCTTTTCATTATCATATTTGCTTTTTCAAAGGGAAACGCTTTGTGTCGCTGAAGACTCTCTTGCGACTTTTTAACATACGAATGTGCTTCATGACTTTAAAAAAATATATATATATCTAGGTATAGTTTCAAATACAAAGGATTCAATTATATTCCAAAAAAAAACTACAGCACCAATGCAATTGGCAGTAATTTTTTCAACTTCAACCACACCGCTCGCTCTTATCCTCGCTACTTTTCCCCAGCCTGTCGTTTCTCTTTTTTGCAGCTCTCAAAAGGCTTTACACAGCCGCCGTAACTACAGGCCGGCAGTGTCCGTCCGAGCTTTTTAAACATTAGAAATTCCAGCGAACCTAGACAGTATGTACAAAGCAGAAAAGTGAGGGTAGCTGCGTATACAGAGAGAAAGCGAGCTCTGCGGAAGGACGGACGTTAAAAAAAAAAGGGTCGAGAAAAAAAACAATCCAGCAGACGCGCTGCCTAGTTTTCTCTGTCACCCGGCGATTAAATAGCCGCGGTGCCCCGCGCACTTTCGGAATCAGTCCCGACACGACGGGGAATCGAGAGCAGCGCGCTAGTGAAAGAGCAAGATTGCTTTGAGTGCCTACTAATGGGGTAGCGACTTTGCATTCCGTAGTGACACGAGAGAGAAAGAGGGAGAGCACGAGGGATGGAAGCGAGCGCGCGAGAAAGAAGAAGGGAGCTCTCCATCGTTTGATCGCCGCTTGATCTTGCAACTACGTCGACGATGTCGCCTCCACCACGAGAGTGCCAGAGGTCTTTCTTCCGCGCACTCCCTCGCTTCTCGTGCCTTTATTCCCCCCGGCTCGTTTGCGGCTCGCTGGCTGTGCGCTATATATATAAATGCGCTTTTTTCCGCGCTCGCACGCACGGCCGAGGTGGTTTTTCCCGCAGGCAGTTTTCGCGTCGCTGCGCCCGAAAAGTCGAGCAGATCGTCGCCATACGCGGCCGCTCTGCCGTGCATAATGACACTCGAGAGGGAGAGAGAGGGACGCGTAGGCATGCATGTGTACCTATAGCGGCTTAAATTGCGTTTTCACGGGCCGACTGCCGGCGAGGCTCCGCGATCTGCCTCTCGGTCGTTTTAGCCTTCTTCCGTGGGATCTCTTATCGAGATTCAGACTAGCGGCCAAGAGCAGCGGGAGGAGCTGGAGCTGAAAGAGCTCGGATGAATGGAAGAGCGGAGCGACGAAGGAGACGAGAAGGACGAAGGTAATAAGACGAGCTTACCAGTCGTGAAAGGTAACGAGCCGCAGCGCAGCGCCGACGCTTCTACGCTGAAAATGTCACTGCAATCAGCGCCCTGACGCGCGCGCGCGCGATCTTCAAAGTGCGACTGCTCCCTATACTCTCGCTCACGACCTTGTCGCCGAGCTTCCGCTTTCATCCCTATACTTTCATCCCTCCGCTCCAGGCGCGCGGGAATACGTGTGCCAGAGGCCTCCCCGAGAAAAGCGTACTCTTCCCCCCGCCGGGTGCTTTGACCTTCGAGGCCGACTATAGTCGCACTTTCTTCCCGAATATCCCGAGCTCGATCTTATCTGCGGCTCTCTCTCAATTTCGCTCGCTCCTTGGCGGGCGCGTCGCTCCGCTAAGTAGCTACGACGCGCGCGCGAGCGAGCGGAAGTCGGCCTGCCGGGGTAATTGAAATATGACAAACGTGTCAGGCGAAGAAAAAGCTCTGGAGCTCTCGTGGTAATAAGGATGTCATTTATGGATGTATATCGAGCGAGACGCGAGCTCTTCCTTCCCCTCTTTCCTCTTGATTGCGCTTTGATGCGGGTATTTATAGATAACTAATACGCCAGAAGCGAGCGCAGCCGCTCGTACTAAATAAAGCGCCGAGTTATCTCGGCGTTATTCTGCTAGTATCGCTGCTTATAATTATTCTGATAGCGTAGGCGCCCTTGGGGAAGAGCTTTTTAGATTGCCGAGGGTATATAGAAATGGACGGGTGAATGATTCCGAATAGGCTGGACAATCAGTGGTTAGATTCAATTTTGGTCAGGAAATTATTTTGCGGAATTATTTGTGTATAATACGATTTGTTAAATATTTGGGTGAAAAATAAAGCGTATATATAGCAACAAAAAGTCTGTTATTAACCTTTATTAGTTTCTGTTTAAATTTCCTTTGTAAATATAGACTAAAATAACAATCAAATGAAAGCACACGTACTGTTAAAATATCGAAGGCAGGCTTCTTTCATAAAAATACGGAACTTGTTTCTTCACAAAGTATTTAGTACAAATATTATTACTCGGTATTGTGATAGGGAAGAGCTCGTATATAAGATTTCAATGAAGCGCATGGCGAAGGGGCCACCCCGGTGAAAGAAAGAAAATAGATCAAAAGAATAAAGGACTACGTCTCTACGATGAAAGCAAAGGCATTGTATCCCCGTATATACACCGCGGTGCGGGTGCGCACTCGACAAGAGTAATGATTCGCTATCCTCGCGGATAACCAGCCAATATACATTCCTATTGCTATTCGGGCAGCTCTGAGAGCGGAGCGAGAAGATCTACTTATACATATCGCGCCTTCCTCGCGAGTTTATTACATATGCCCGTGGCTGGCTCCGTCGCTGCGCGGGGCCTCGTAAATAATTCCCGGCAATTCCCGAGTAAACCCGTCGCGCGGAGACTAGCTGCAGCAGTCAGCGTCGAAGACTGCTCGGGTATATATGAAGTCTGGGTTGAAGAGGGCTACGACGGAAGGGATGTATATATGTATATAGGAAGCCGGCGGGGCCGAGAGATTCCGAAGGCGAATTTGCGTCGGCAGCGGTGGCGACGACGCCCGTCCTCTTGCACGAGAAACAGACCAGATGAGGACGATTATGCATATCCACTTGTTATGAGAGAGAGGGTGAGAGAAAGGGACGAGGAGAATCGCCCTCGGAATTGAGAGAGAGAAGAGAAACGCTGGCTTTCACAACGAGGGTGGAAAGGACTGGGTGTTGCTCGCGCGACAGTAGTAGTAGTAGTAGTCGCGTACTAGTCGGACGGAGGAGAAGAGCGTGGATAAAGAGGCTCGTGGATAGAAGGCTCGGGAGCACGGAGAGGGAATTGGAGACACGCAACTCGCGGAGCAGAGCTGCGACACGAGGAGAACGTGAGAATTGTGGACTTTACTAATTACGTTGTATTTCGCGCTACGTATATGAGGAGCTGCGCCCGCGCGGGCGCGACTAGAGAGAGAGAGTAGGAGTCAGCACGAGAGAGAGAGACAAGTTTGCCAAAGCTCGTTGCTAATATTATTCGTAAACAAGGCGAGTGATTATTCTTGTGATTAAACCAGTAGCAGGCGCAGGCTTGCCGTCGCCGCGGCGGTGGCGGCGCTCTTCTCACGCGCGAGCGACACCCCGCCTGCTAATTACGAATCCGTAAATATTAGAGCTTTCCGCCCGCGTTTGCATCGTACACAGCCAATCGCGAGCAAACAACGTAGCCAGGCCCCTGCACGCTCGCGCGGCCAATTCAATAAGAGAGAATCGTAGAGGGATGATTGCCCAAAAGCACTTGGTCGAAATGAGAGTGCGAGAGAAAGAAAGAAGGGGGATGAGTAGCGCGCGCTCGCACTGGACAAAGCGATATTGTTATCTACGGGAGGAGAGAGAAAGAGAGAGAGCTGGATTATTACGAGGGTATTTCATGGTCAGATTTTCTTCGGACTCTCTACCCCCATTCTCGCCAGCGCGCGCTCGCTCGTGACTCACGATGGACCATTCGTTTTCTCGCTCTCTTTCTCGCTTTTCTTTGCCGGAGCTTTCTCTCTTCTCTCTTGGCCGCTGGAGGAGCGGGACGCCACGATGACAGAGCGAGTGAAAGTGCCGAGCTAGAGGGCTAGCAGAGAAGAAGCCGAGCGAGGGATACCGATGTGTGATGTGCGGGCTCCGGAGCATCCAGCGATCGATGACGCGGGGGGGGGGCTCTTTAAAAAAAAGTTGGCGCCATTTTGCACCGGGAGCAGGAGAGAAAGAGCTGCGAAAAGTTGGACGTATTACTCGCGAATCGTCGCTCTCTGACGGCGCCTACCGCCGCGCTCATATTTCATCCGTCATTCACTCATTTTTCACAAATGCGCGAAGAAGAGGTACTACACACGAGCCCGCTGCAGCCAAGGAAGTTTAGTGGACCCCCGAGACTTACTAATTGCATTATTCACTGTCACGCTCCAACTTTTACCGAGCCGCCGCTAGCGCACTAATTAATTATCGGCCATATGTGGGGCCCGCCGCATGCTGCCGAGGTGAGGAGGCGGGAGGACCGCTACACGGGATGGGATTAACGAACGATTCTTGAATATGCATACGTCAACTCGGCCGAGAGTCTAGAATCCAGCAGTGGAGAAATCTAAGATGTTTGGTTCGTTCTAGCGAAAATTTTGGTGATTTCATTTTGAAAAGGTGATTTGTCACGGAAAATCCGGATAATTGTGATGAAATGATATTTTAAACTTTTTATGTCTGTTACATTTATGCGTATTATTGTTGAACTGTGAAACACGAAAATGTCGTAAATAATTTTTTAGTTCGGATCGAAGCAAAACAATCGCAAATACTTCAATTTTATTCGCGAGTGTTTGCCAAGATCTTAGTTACGTTCCACGAAGTTTCTCGCTGCATTTCACCTCTTTTTACAGTAGATATGAAGCCGAGCGTCATTTGAGCTTTAAAAAATGGGAAAATGAACCCACTCAAACTCACATAAAGATCTTTTAATTTTTCTTGAATTTTTACGATGGTCTACTTTACGGTTGAAAACACTAGAGTATTTTACGATGAAGCTTTAGGTAATCTTTTCATTTTTCGGACTGCGCAAATTTTTTGTTGAAATATCTACGTATACTACTTTGATAGACTTGTGGACTCATGATCTACTTTTTGGCACTTCAACTTACACTGCAATTCGGATGAAAATCGCTTTTGTTATCTTCTTAATGATGTACTTTTTGAATGTTCCTGACACAAAGTAATTTTTGTCTTTATTGTTACAAAAAAGGTTAATACCGTATTTTAAACAAATTTATATTTTAATTCTTTTTATCAATATTGTATCTAATTATTCATTATTACGTATTCGACTCTAGTTGAAACTGGAATTATGAATAAAATCTGTGCCATCGACTCCATTATTCGCTACCATTATTCGCAATATCAGATTTACGACAGGATTGATGTGCTTTATCATAAAAATCATACTTGTTAAAGCCACCCAATTCCCACGATTTTCGCTGTAATTTTTATCAGCCACATTTTCCTTGCTCGTGAATCTCGTTACGGCTCTACGAGTTTCTTCCACGTGCTCGGACGCGTAACGCCTCGATTTGAAATTCAGAAACCAATAAAACGAAGAAGCGCTAGCACAATCGTTCGCGAAAACTCTCGCATTGTATTGGAACGGCGGAAATGATTTCGCGGAGAATCGAGGCTACAACTAGATTATGTAAGGAAATGAAAATAAAATGGGGAGAGAGAGAGAGAGAGAGAGAGAGAGAGATGGAGAGATTGAGTGAGAGCGCTGGCCGGGAGGAAGGAGAAGTCAGTCGCTTACGCCGACGCGCAGAGATTGCTTATATAGATTCAGAGCCACAGAGAGCTGGAAAAGGCGAAAGCAATTTTCGGGTCTGTCTATTATCGAACCGGGTCGTTTGGCCTATTCCGAAAAATGAACGAGCGGAAGCTGTTTCCATTCGGGCTCGCTGCAGTGTATCCCGTGGGTAGTTGCTAAAGCATCCGGAGGTTGCGCTCGCGCCTCAGAGTCGTTTTTGCAAATTAAAATAGGAGCTCGGAGCTATTGGAGACAGAGAAAGAGCAAGACAGCTCCTGGGGAGGAGTGAGAAATCGAGCGGCTGAGACTGAACCTGGCTGCGTGTTGGCTTTCTCTGTCTCGCGGCCCGGCGTCTCTCTATCTCTTGGAATTCAACGGGAAGACGAGGAGACTAGCTCGCGGAATCGACGCGAGCGCGCGCGGGAATTTCTCCGAGGAGCGAGGGAGAGAGAAAGGGGTGTTAATGCCTCCATCTCGCTCTGGATTGCGCGGCTGGCGGCTCGCTTCATCTCGCTCGTTCTAACTCTCCGTCTACAGGCTCGTTCCGGGGGAAAGCTAGTCGACCTTCCTCGTTTTGGATTCGCAGCCCGCAATTACGGCGTCGCTTAATTCGTAAACCGTTTGAATGCCTTAATGAACGCTCGAACGCGAAGCGAAGGGAATATCGGGCGAAGGCGCCTGCGAGGCTGCGCGCATCCAAAAGGGAATTCTCCGACAAGGTAATCGGGAAATCATATTTCGAATTCGCCCCGCGGAGATAGAGACGGCGCGATATAGAGTTAGACGAGAGAGCGAGCACCGAGGGAGAGACAAAGTGAGAGGCAAGATTCGCGAGCGCGCGCATAGCATAGACGGAAATGGAAGAGAAGAAAGCGGCGCGATGCACACGGAAAAGGACACAATAAAACGAGCAGCGCTCCCCGCGCGGGCGCACCAGCCCGCTAGAGAACGAAGCAAAGAGAACGAAACACCCGGAGAATGCACCCTACTATTCGTTTGGAAATGATAGTCCTCTGTCTTTGAAAGAGGATACCTCTGCGACAAAAAGTCGCGTAATAATAGACTTTTTTTCCTTAGTCTTATTTCAAACTCTTGCTCTTTTACCGAAAAATTCCCCCCCAAAGATCTCTCGTCAAATTATTGTATCGGATTTTTAACTTTTAATTAGTCTAAACAAAAATACCATCGTTTTTCCTTTTTCATCTGCGCCTCGCTCTACAAACGTATATTTTAAAAGAACGAATTGGAATTTTACCGACTTTATTTAGGAGAATTTCATTACGCGAGCCAGTAACTTCTGACAAATTAATTCTCTGTGCACAATAATTGATTTGCACGCTAGAACTATTTCAAATTGAGATGAGAAATTTAATAATCTTTTCGCTTAAGTAATTTTTCTCTCGTAAAAATATTAATTTCCACGGCAAGGAGAACTATATCGCTTCCAAACGGCTAGTAGGTAAGTGCTGGCCTTTCTCTCTTTCTCTCTCTCCCTCTCTCTTTCTCATGCAACGAGAACGACAGCATTGCGATCTCACAAGCTCGCTCTTTCTCTCAGCGCTCTCACGGACAACTCCCCGAATTCTTATTATTATATTTTACTTAATAACGGATTTCATTCCCCGAGCAAAATTGCTGACTGCGTACAACTACCGCTTCGCTGAACTTAGGGAAGAGCACGCGCGCTAGAATCCCTTTTCGCTTTTGAAAATGTCCCGACTGTTTAAATGGATGCAAATTGAGCGACGAATGTAAACGCGCCTTGTTACGTAGAAGCTAGAAAAACGAGCGAGCAAGAGAGCGTCGTAACTCACTTGGCGTTGTGCGAAATGACGATGCTACAGTGCCTACCTAGATTCATGTCCTTTGTCGCAGCTTTAATGTGCACTTCAAAGAAATGCCCTCGATAAAATGATAAAAATAGCAAATTTTGCAATTAATGTATTAGCTCAAAGTGCGCGAAAGATTTAAACAATTAGGAACTTGTATAAAGAAATTTTTCAGTCTGAAATTATAGCTTTAATTATCTTGACATTAAACGTTTTACTTCAAATAGTAATGAATAAGCTGGCTTCAATTAATTCTTTATTACCAAGCAAACGTGGAATTATAGGTTGCCATTTTTCTATATCATTGTTATTTCGAAAGTAAACACACTTTATCTCGTACAACTTATTTTTATCAATATCGTGCAATAATAAGTCTGTTTAATTAAAAAGTTTCATTTGTTAAATTAATGCCTTTCTTTCTTTTCAGGTAAGGCTCTCTGCTGATTAGCTTCTTTGACGTTTATAATCCCCCATCTGCATGCAACTTCCGACGATTTATGCTAACGAGGTAATTTATAAAAAATTTTCTTTTAATGCGATTGCGATATTTCTTTGAAAGCTGCAAATAACTACGAAGAAATTGCACAAAAGTTTTAACAATTTTTTTAAATGAAGAAAAGTAAGAAATTCCGTACTTGATGCGAGAAAATTTTTAAAGGCATTCAAATTATAATAATAGAAGTTTAATTGCTGAAAGAACAATGGAATACGCTATATAT
>JAPYZA010003321.1:0-15378 GCA_030522685.1 Eupelmus azureus | reverse complement strand
CTTTCCACCGGGTATCAAGAAAAATAGTATACGCTACACGAGACGAAAGTTAAAGGCCCACCACTGCGTGATATGACGCCCTCGGCTTCGCCTCGGGCGGCAACTTCACGCAGTGGCGGAACTTCAACTTTCGCCTCTTGTACCGTAATATACTATTATTTATTATTATGCAAATATCTTACAAAAAATGATTGTTATAGAATGGAAAAAGAAAAGTTTCAGAATTAGTAGACAATCTTTCGTAAAAAATCCTAAATTTGAAAGATTATTGCCACGTAAAATGCGAATAGCAGCAGCAACAAATAATATTGAAATGGTACAAAGATTATTAAATGAAGGCGTTTCGCCTAATATTGGTGACAGCCAAGGAAGATCTCCATTACATCTGGCAGCATGCAGGTATTGTATCTTTTTAATTATTTTCTTGATTAATCATATGAGACTGATTGGTATTAATTTTTTATTGCTAAATTCAATTGTTAATTTTAGAGGATACACAGAAATGGTAAATCTCCTTTTGACTCATGGGGCGGATCCAAATATGCGAGACAGCATCGGTAATACTCCTCTGCATTTGGCAGCAGTCACAAGCAAAATATCAGTGGTGACTCTGCTACTCATGGCGGGTACAGACGTACTTTCATCAGACAACCATGGTCACAATCCCTTGCAACTCGCTCAAACTAAGTTGCGACTAATACAAACCTGCCAAGGTTCCGACATGAACTGCATCAAAGACGAAGTGCGCAATATTATTGGCATGCTTCTAGCCTACCTTCAGAAACAAAAGGATGCACGCGAACAAGTCGAAGCTCTAAGTAACTTTTGTTCGCGGCTTTCACTTTCCAGTACCTCCGATCAACTCCAGGATGACGTTAAGAGTCTACTCGCCAATATAGATTCGCTTAGTTTGACGAACTAACTCATAAAAAGAATTTTTCGTATATAGTAACACAAGTAAGTACGTCGGCTAGCTTATCACGATGAATTCGAAGAAGGAAACTTGTCGACAAGTTTGAAAGGCTTGAAATTCTTTACCCTTTTTAATATATAAATATCTTCATAACGCTGATAGATGTTAAAAAATTACTTAAAAACAAACGCTATTAATTTTTCAATCAACGAATTTTATATTACATAATTTACTCTTGTTTATGCACGAATTTTGCCATCATTTATACAATTATTGTATATAATAGTTTCTTACACTGAAGTAGGAGTTTTAAGAAATAAATGCATAAACAATGTAAATAACGTTTTTTAATTTTTAAATTGTAATACAAAGCTTAGAATTTTTTTTTTCCAAATAAAATTTGTCACGTACATTTTAACCATTGTATATAGCTTGCAGTGGTAAACATCAAATTATAAAATAAAAAGCATTTTTTGACAAAAATATAGACAACATTTATAATAAACAAAAGGTGTGCTAATTATTTTTTCTTTAATATTTCCCTCTTAAATATATATATATACATATTACAATTTCTCGTATAAAAAATTGATATAATATTACAGCATTCGCAACATTTTCAAATACAATGATTGTGCACTGAGAAAAAATATGTTTGATCAACAGAATATTTTGTTAACATACCTCTATGAAATACTTTGTTATTTTAACTGAATATTTAATAATTTAGCTGTCTAATAATTAATATTATCAACAAATCTTCTGATAATTGACCGAAGTGTATTAGAATCAACAGTAAGAATCTTATTTTAAATTAATAAAATATTCAGTCCAGGTATTATGTATAAAATTTCTATTGAATCAAATAAACTGTTTTTCTCAGTGTGACTGAAATAGATTGTTACTTATTAATTTCTATAACTAAAACTTAAGCTCATTCAGTGTAAACCCTAAATAGTCTCTAAAGTCTCAATCGTTCAAAAACAGATAACAAAAAATATTATCAAATTAATATGTATATTTTCATTAATCTATCTACAATTTTTAAGCTCTATGTATATAAATAAATTGCATAAAAATATTTGTAACTTCAATTTTGACGTAAGATCACAGAGCATCTTGATTTGTGCCAAATAAGCGGTGGCTAGAAGACCGTTGACGTACTATCTAATAAGTATTTAAAATTTAAATTTTTAGATGAAATTCAAAAACGTATATCCTATACTACTAGCTAAATGCATCTCTGTCACTTTTTGAGAGAAATGCTATAATTGGCATGTATAAAGTTTAAATTTTCTTCTAGTTTGGTAAATTACCTTTACGCCATAAATGGCACAAACTATACTGGCTTAAAATTGTATTAAAAAATGTATTATCCAATTTTATTTTGATCCTATTATTTTATTAAAATTATTAGAGGATAAATCATAAATGATTATTAAGTTTAATACTTATTTCTGTAGAAATGAACAATAATATAACACAATTAACAATACAGATAAAAATAAATTACAATTTCATATAATACATGCCAATATATGTACAAAATTTGAATAGTCAAAAAATGGGATTATAATTCATTTTTGTTAAATTTAACGTTTTAAAATCAATAAAAAAATCAGCCTTAATAAAAAAATGAGCTTCCTCTACTTTTGAATAGAAAACAATATTTTCAGTTATTTTTCATTATTTCGAATTCAGAAACTATTAATTAAATTTTTTCGCCAGATAGCTGTTTACGTCAATCATCTGTTTCGATTTTTCTTCTGTTTTTTAGTCCTCTCAAC
This sequence comes from Eupelmus azureus, assembly GCA_030522685.1. Lineage (NCBI taxonomy): Eukaryota > Metazoa > Arthropoda > Insecta > Hymenoptera > Eupelmidae > Eupelmus > Eupelmus azureus. The sequence continues at coordinate 12,678 of JAPYZA010003321.1, read as the reverse complement.
TATCGTACACTACTTACATACTAATCAACATATAGGAAAAAATCGGAAAATCATCTTGTTATTTGGCTCGGCTTGTGGTGCGCGAAAACGTATACTTCGATTAGACCGTTTAAAAGCGCGAAGCAACTTATCTTCATCCTCTTCATTTCAATTTCTTTGTTCGTCGCCAGTTTTAGTCATCGTAGGACTAAGGACCTCACAGGAGTAGTCAAGGGCACATGACTGTTGCAAGTGACGAAAAAATCTCGCCCTGTAGTGGCCCGTAGTCCACTTTCTCGCCATCGACGGTGAGAAGACCGTTCGAATTCTCGGCTGGTTCGATTCTGAATGCCCTTACGGGTATCATTTCTACACCTGGACAAGTTAAGTGTGCACCCGTACTTAATCCCAGTAGGAACTGCAATAAAGATTTATATTTTGTATACAACGATAATACATAATTTTTTCCAATGAACTAAGGATTTTATATTTACCTGCAATAAATTAGTTCGGCTAATGCCTGCTCTAATGATCAAAAGCCAAATAATACCGTCGGCAAGTTTTGCTCGTGGAGCAAAGTAGCAGTCCTGTCCCAAATGAGACTGATATGCAGCTTGTACCATGACGAATTCTCCTTCAATCAAATAACATGCATAAAATTAATAAATACATTATTTTAATAATACGTTAAGTTGAAAATTTTCTCAGTACCTTCAATTTTGACCCAAGAATTTGGAACTTTTGTCGTGAGAGCAGGCAGAGATGACGGCGGTCCATACATAATCTTGTTGTTAATGTTATTACTATCTTCAACTGTAACAACAATAAAATGAATAACAATCCAATCGATAGCTCAAATTTTAAGAGTCAAAATAATTGTCTAATAAAAGTTAAAATCAATTAAATAAACTGTACTGACTAGAATTCGGACTGCCGACGTCCTCGACGCTGTGATAAGTACTTGAAATTGAACCCGACCCAGTGCTGAAGTAAGCCGACTTCCGCGACTTGGCCGAGTAGAAGCTGTCACATCTGCGTCTAACTCCAGGTTGCTGCGAGTTTGGAGAAGTTGTCTCAGTCTCGAGAGTGAGCGCATCGGTGATGACCCCTTGCTCGCTGCCTCCATCCAGTTCGTCTTCAACTTCGGGGCCAGCATCGAAAACGCTGTCTTCTACGTCGAATACGCCGTCGTAACTCCTAGACTCGCGGATATCGCTCGTGTATCTATAAAAGATAATGGGTTTCTTTTTCTTTTGTCGATCGAATTTGTAAATATTTTTGCGTAATTGCAATTGGTAAATATGAACAATGTAATTTTCAAGCGGTTAATCAGCTTCAATGCCAAGTCGAGTTTAATAATGTTGGAGTGTATTTTAGTTTCGATTCGCGCGAGTTAAATTGAAATTACTACTTGCCAATGACGTTCACGATTGTTAATTAAGGAAAAAATTAGCTTGACGTCACATTTAAAAAATTCTGTTTCGATGTTTTCAAGTAATTAATGTTATACAATGTACCTTTAATCTATCATATTGTAAAATGTGTACGTGACTTTCATATTCGGATAATAATGTACTTAACTAGCTTTTTCCTTCTCACACAATTCATTAGAAATTAATTAACTGTTGAAAAAAAAATTGTCATTTCTCTTCAGTTAAATCCAAAATAAAGTCATTGGTCGACATGTAAAAAATTTGAATCCCACAACGCACTACACCTGTTATTCATTAAAATCTTGCTACTGCCTGCAAGCCGTTAAAAAAAATCCTCATTCAACCCACCGATCAAGCTCATCCCCGTAGCTCTTGGAATGCGTAATCTTGGCATCATCCGAATGCCTCCCAATGTCCCCATTACTCTTGATTCCATTGCTCGTCGCCTCGCAGGGTAGATAAGAGACGCAGCCTTTGTAAGTTCTCAGCCCGATGAGCCGGGCTACGCTCCAGATTGTGAATCGCTGGCCGCCGATAGCTCGCAGACGCTCACTTTCAATGTCGATGTCGGCGAGCAGGCCCCAGCCGACGGACAGGAACGAAAAGAGGATCTGTTTGCGCGTCTCCACGCGCACCAGGTCCATGCGGCTCAGCTTGCGGCGCACCACCGCCAGTGAGCTTATCAGCATGGGGTTCTGATCGAACGGCTCTCTATAAGTGAAGATTGAAAGATGTGAGATAATTATTTCGTTTTTTTGGTTTCATTCTTTTGAGTTCATTTCAAAAATATATTTTCAGAATTATTGTAGGTAGTAAAATAAGTAGCAAAATTTGTCTTCGTTTTTAAGGCATTTGCGAGATGAATTTTCAAAAAGATTGGTTTATCAAACTTCGTATCTCGTGTACGCGCTCCTCTGAAATTATCGGCATGCAACGGCACTTAAACTGCAAATATAGGACACGACCACTCCTAGGTTAAGGTGATCGTAAGAGGCGTTACGATCTCGTGCGATTTCTTTTTTAACTTCGTCAGCCTTAATTTCGAATATGGAGATTGATGATCTTGCTCTATATGAATCTAACATTTTTTCGCTCTTTAATCAAACTGCAACCTTGTACTTTTACAGATTTCGCTTGATTCCCCCGCGCTATTTTTTCATTGCACGTTATTTTGATTGATAGTTTTTTAATATAAAAACATTATCAATAAAACTGTACATTTTCAACGCACACGAATACTTTACTTGGTAGCTTTATAATCGTTTACCACGCCCCCACCCTATAAATCAAATTACGTAAGGATTTTATCAAACCTTTACCCACTATCTTTAGTAGACTATATGTATATGTATATAATGTGCTATAGCAGTTTGTCACACTAAAATGGACTTTCGCTTATCCGGAAATTGATATTACAAAAGCTTTAAAAATGTTTTAGTTATTTTTTAAATAAATTCAGTAGAAAATTAATAGATTTTTTAATCTGTGAACAAAACATTTAAGATAAAAAAATTATCACAAGTAAATAAAGAAAATGTAAATAGACATAGTAGCTTTTAGAATATTCTAAAAAAACTAGTTATACAATCGTCGATCTTCACGTAAAACCAAACAAATTTTTCTCGAAAATTTCACTTTTTGAAATTATCTAGCGCGTTATATCAAAGCCAAAGTATAGCAATAAAAAAAGTAGGAATAAAAAGGCGCTTCCCATCTCAACTCTCAACCAAAAAACGAAAAAAACTACTTCCAAATCAATAACCAAAACCAGATATAGAATCCCGCGATACTCACTGCTTGGAGTAAGCGATGGACTTGGCCAGTCCGTTCCCCGAGCCGCAGGGTATGACGGCCAGCGGCAGCTGGCTGACGCAGGCCTCCCAGTCGGGCCGCTGGAGCAGGCCGTTGATCGCCTCGAAGACGATTCCGTCGCCGCCGACGAGCACCAGGCCGGACCACTGGCTGAGATCGCGGCTGCGCAGAAAGTCACGCGCGTAGTTCGAGTGGCGAGTTATGTAGACGTCGTAGGGCATCTCGGCCTCGGCGAGGATCGGATGGACGCGACGCTGGAAGCTTTCGCGGCTCCGGCCGGGGCCTGATTTCGGGTTCAGGATCACCAGCAGGTTCTTCGTTTCGTCCGGGCAAGCTGGAACAGGAGGCAAGTTTGGATTAGCGGTTGAGTGGGATTGATGCGAGTTTTTCGTTGGGTTTTGGTTAATAAAGTTATCAATATTGTTTTTGTTAATAAAGTTATTTCATGTGTGATTCGTTGCCTCTTCGCGTTTTGGAAGTATTGTTTTATGTAAATCTGCAAATGAATCTTTTCACATTCATGTTCATACTCAAGTAGTAGGTTATAAATAAAATATTGAATTGATTGTAGATTTCTCTTATTTTGGATAATCATTAAGATATTGCTAATTAATTTGTTAAATAACGCTATACCCAAAAATTTATTTGTGTAAACGCCTTATCGGATCAAGACGTTTTCTACTCCCGTTCGTTTTGTACTATCTTTTATCTTATCGACTGTCACTGAATTCTCAAATTTTATTCGTTGAATTCCAAGTAGTTCCTCCTCGCATATGGCAGACCCTAGCGGCTTTCAAAGGATTGATTTAATGGCCGAGCGAAATAAGAGCCAGAACTTTTCAAGAACATGCATGAAATTTAAAAGTTCGTCTTTGCGTACAAACTCGAGAAGTTTACGAGTGCTAGTTTTACTAGGGGTATACAAAGATAAATTCGGTTTATCTTAATCTTATTTGTCTACTTTGATTACACTTTTTAAGTTCGCCGCCACTATTAAAAGTTTCGTTATTGCATACGATACAGCGCATAAAAATTATTTCATTAAAAGCCATTGCCTTTTATGGTTTGGTGTACCATAAAATAATAATGATACAATTCATAATATACTTTATTATTTTACAAGCATATACTAATTAACCTTTCGAAGAGTATTGGAAGATTTTCGGTGTATAAGCTTGCAAACGATTTTGTTGAATCTATTTGTTTTGTTAATTAATATTTTGATTTTGATGTACCAAAAAATATTAAGGAAATGTATGAGTTTTAATGTAGATTGATTAAAACCAAAATATTTGTAAAATGAAAATATTTGCCAAACTTTTATCGTAAGATAAATCTGCTTGAATATAGAGCAAAAGCCTTACATTATACTGAACATGCAGTCGCGTGATTTAAGACTGGTATTGCATAATTTCTTCTCTGTATGTATTGTATGTACATAAATGCGAACGCATAACGTTTCTCTAATCACTTTTTTTATCGGAGTCACAGAAGCACCGAAGTTCTACTTTTCAAACAAGTGATTTGTGATTAAACAATTTTTTACCACAGGTCGAACATTTTTCTTTGCATTTAGAATTTGTTGTTTTAAACTAGGCCTGGGCAAAAGCTTGCTTTAAGTTTAAAACGTAAAATCTTTTATAAAAATAACTTTTAATATTATTGCATTATTTATCATATTATTTAGTTTGTTATAATAATGATATTAAATTTATAAATTGGTATAAATAAATTTACAAAAAATTAAGAAAATCACAAATAAATTAAATTTCGAGTTCTAATTCCCACAGCTTTTGAGCCAAAGCTCAAAGCTTTCATGCTCTTTGTATATTAAGAATTTTAACCAATATAAGATAATTCAATTTTGCGATTTTTAGATAATTAGACATGATACGAAGCGCTTTTTTGCAATAATCAAAAAACTTTACATAAACTTTTGTGCTGGCTTGTTTCAAACAGTCAATAATATAGAATAATTCTATTTTCCTCAAAAATATTATTTTTTATCAATATAGGTTTGAATAAGTAAGCAGACAAAGTGCTTGTACAATATTTTGTCTGAGCGCAAAGAAAATTGTAATCATAACAAAAGATCGAATTCCGATAGTTACCCGCCAATCAATAAATATAGTTCGAATAGATAAGTCTTTATCGGACGCATCTAAAACTAATATTCGTTCTTTTTATCTATACCCGTTGAAGCTGCGCAGCCCTCTAGTTTTCCCCGTAAAAATATTGCGTCCCTGAAACAGACTAATAAACTTTTAAAGCACTCTGGTAGCAGATATTTGAACGATCGACAATTGCGCAATCTTCGACAAACAATATCTCGCGCACCGACGATAAAAGCTTCATCGGTGCGAACCGCTGTCAAGCAAACGCAGAAAAAGCGAAAAACATTCCGAATTTTTTTACATCGCGCCCACGTAATTTTATATCTCGCGTGATCCTTTCGTGTTAATTCACGGAAAAATTTCCACGTTTTTGTTCTGGGATGTATAAAGTAAGCGCGCTAATTCGACTTTTTCGATTCACTGCCGCGAGATTCGACTCTAATCTTTATGGCGGCTTTATTCCGTTCGGAGAAAACGCGAGGAAATACAAGTTGGGTTGATAATCGGTGTCTATTTTGTTTTGAATTCTTAGCGCTTGTAAAATGTGAGGTCTACGTCTTATTACGTCTAGGTCTGATATGATTATAGGAGGAGACGTCAGGCTGTATTTTATTGCCGGAAGTGATTCTACATAGATAGGAGGATAACGACTTAAAAGTTTAGCCTATTATATTACGCATGAATTAGCATGTAAGTTCGTGAATAAATCAAATAAACATTTCTATACCAAAACTACTCGTCCGAACAGGTGCAGGTCATTAAATACACGTGCAATCATTTATTATGAAAACTTGGATAGGCACAACGAGGACTGCAACTTATATTAATGCACTAATCGGACCGTTTATCCATATATTTAAGTCTCCTGGGAGACACCACAGCGAGCGCTCGTCGTGTAACCGCGAATAGCGTTTTCAAAACACTTCGATCGCTCCTAAACAGACTCTCGAAAGCTCCTACATAGGTCACTTCTCGAAATACCCTCGCATTGCGCACTAACTATATAATTGCAATCTTCTATCGAAATTTTCGTCGCTTTCACACGAATCCCCGTTCGAAAAGCCATGAGACCGTGCGAAATAATTTCAAAACGATCAGCAGACCAGGGAACCCAGCACTTCGGTCCAATTGTTTCATATCGACACGCTCTCGGCATCCATCAAACTCGTCTCCAAAGCGCGCCAGACCAATCGCTCATCCGGCTTGTTTATCGTTTCCGTCGATTTCCCGCTTGTTTTCCTCCCGCTTTTTTTTTCTCTTTGCTTCGCGAGCCATCGCAAGGCCACGGCTATGACCGCGCGAGAGGCTGGCTCCGTGACGCAAATTGCCGCTTTCCATCGCGGGCCTAGATTATCTTTATATATACGAGCGCGCGAGCTTCGACGTTTCGATGATATATACATGCGTGCTCGTAAGTGTATACGTATGTGATGGGAGTCGCGGTATGCGTCGGTGCACGCGGCGACTTAACGACCTCAATCGGTTTGTTGCGCGAGCGCGCGCCTTTTCAGGAGGACTTTATTGTTTCAGAGAATGGGACGATATGCGAGCTGTGGGTTTTGCACGCGGGAGGCTTTTGAGAGGATAATTGGCGCTGCTTTTCCGCGAAGAGGTATATGTCGGAGAGAAGCGATATGCGCGAGCGCAGAGGTGTGTGTTTTTTTTACTTTCAAGTGCGCGCAGTATTCATTGATTATTCTTTTTTGTTTTGTTTTTACAATCGTATCGTTATGTGCGGTGACGTAACGATGAGCGAGGCGTTAAAATTTTACAGTCGGAGCGGAGAGTTTTTGCATTAATCAACTGATCCTTAAACATTTTGCAGATTCATGCAAAATCTCCTTAGAATACTTTATCTTTTAGAGGTCGAGGAGACGGAGGTCATTCCAGAGATATTCAAGAGGGACCATCGTTATGAACAATATTCATGTGTCTTTTTTCGTTGATGAGTTGTTCGGGCAAAGGTTGACAACTTAGTCTCGAATTTTTTTCATAATTTAAATATAAATGTCATTCTTACATTATTGCTTTTCAGCGAATGGAGAAAATTACAATAATTTATAGTAAAATATACAATCGTTTTTTTTATCTATTCCAAAATTCTGCCTCTCATTTCCAAAATATTACACTGACGCTTAATAGACCATTTCCCCCGTGCATTCTTCATCGCCAAGAGTAACCCATTTAAACATAACCGCTGATCAAACAAAATTTTCAATGCCACGAGAGCCGGCCGATCAATGTAAACACTCGTCGTACACAAATCAATCCGCACTCAAACAATGAAAAACAATTTCATCTAATCGCAGAGCCAATAACACGTCAATCACGAAAACCGCAGCTAATGACCCGCACCTTGCACCTATATCCTATACCTAAGCGTACAAAAAAACCGCGAGCGTGACATCATGCACGCCGGCTCCTTTTCCTGATTTACCAGACAAGAACAAAAAAAAGCCCGCAGCGCGATGACGCACGATTTTCTAGTACCTATCGCTCTCCTCCTACAAATTTTTCTTCCATCTCGGTCTATAGGAGCAGCTTAAAGCAGCCTGCCTCGGAAGCGTTTTTGCAGAACTATCGAAACTGACGCAATAAGAGACTGTACGCGCTGGTTATCGTGAGCAGAAGAGTTTCGTGCGCGATAAGAGCGCGGCTACGAGGAATAAAAATGACAAGACGACGAGCAGCGAGTGTAGTTTGGTGCGCTTTGAATCGAGAGGGAATAACAAAGCCGCATTGGGTCAGTTGATGATATCTAATTGCGAATGAATGCGCTGTAATAACGAGGATAAGATATCGAGGAACAATTGAGGTAGATAAGTCATTTAAATTGTCGGTGCATTCTATTTTAAGCGTATTGATGTATGTTTTGCCTCGGGGGTATTAGTTTCTTTATTGTTAATTACTTGTCGATGCGCGAGGAAACTCGGACTTTTTGACGCGCGGAGGAAAACAAAGGTAAATTTTACGATGTTTTATCGTTTTTAACAAAAATAGGTTTAGTCGGGTTAGCTAAAATAGAATGCCGCGTTCGTTCGTTTTTCAAGTGACGCGTTCACCGAGTGTAAATAGTTTTTTCTCAATAACTAACGTTTTTTTTCGTCAGCGTGCACTTACGTTTCTTAAATGACATTCAAGTCATTAGACATATGATTAGCTCGTGCAGATTTTCTTTTGTTCCGATCATTCGAAAGTACCAATTCATCCGAATCTCACAAAAAAGGCACTTGAATAACATATGCATTCGCATAAACTACACAGCGTCTCTAGCAAAAACTGAAAATGAAAAAAGAGCACGTGTCGTCAAATCGCTTCCTTCTAAAGAAAACAATCTAAGAACGCATTCGCCTCTAAACTTTATGACTAATTTAGAAAAACTTCTAGTAAAAACAAACCGCGTATGACTATGACGTCCGTCAAACGAATGACCGCTCTGGGGATCACGTAAAAAATTTTTTTCATAATGCCTCTCTTCGGAGAGCGAGAGAGGGTCGGATAGCCAACTAATAAGTATTGATGAGGTCAACGAAGGCTTAACAAATTGGACGCGCCGCTGCGCGCGTTGCGCAACGCGTGTGAAGATTTTCACCCGTCGCGCGTCTGCGAAAACAATTACGATGCTATCACTGCCGGCTAGTTGTATCTTTTCTTCTTTTTTTTTTATTCAAGCGTGAATATGCGGCTGATGTGAGCATAAATTGGGTGAATGCACGCTCGATAGGCGGATAAGTGCGTTTCGATGAGCTTAAGTGCGTTTCTGTTGAGCTGGATTGCAATGGTATTTCGTGTTGGACTTTTAATAGTGTTGTAATGAGAGTCATTAATGGGAGTCATTTGGGTATTGGGTTTATATTTGGATTTCTGAGGCGTCGTTTTAATGTGATTTTAATGAAGCTGGGATACGAATTTTCGTTGTGGAAAGCGTTGAGGTTGTATAAAGGACAATTTTAATGCTTTCGAGGAAAATTCGTACTTTCATCATAAATAACACTAATAACGTGTCTTAATGACCAATAAAATGTCTTTCCATTGTTTCTGAAAGTGCTGTTAATAATTTCTGAGAAGAATTTGTAAGACATTCTTTTAAAACGTTAATATCGTTGTATAAGTTTTTGTAAGGTGAACCTACTTTTCTAACCGAATTCATCAAGTAAACCAAATCAAATGTTTTTGCTTTGTTTAAAGACTTAATAATATATTATAAAGAGATTAAAATTATTTACGAATAGAAACGCAAGCAATCAATAAAAATTATTAAAAAAGAATATACATGAATTCAAACTGATAAAAATTAATTAATCTTCTACACACTCGAGATAAAGCGATAGTCAATCCAATAAGAAATTCGTTGAATGAAGGATACAATTAAACAGATAATCAAGTTCAAAGTCAACTCGCAAACCAGTAATCCCTCGCGTCAACTTCTTAAATCCGCGAAACCCGTAAATTTCCTTTCCACACGAACGATTCAATCGCGGGCACTCGTCCGTTTTACTCGCCGATTGCATTTTTCATTCGGACTTTCCTCGACTCAGCTTTCACGCCCCCCTTCTAACTCAGATAAATAGAGAACCGTAAATATAAAGCAGTCGGCAATCCGCCGCAGCATTAATTTCACTTTCGATTTGGTTTTCAAATTTCATCGAGTACCGAAATCACATCTCTCGTTCCGCGGCGTCCGAACCTTCTAATCACTCGCCGAACGGAAACTGGCCAGCTGAAAAATCTGACCGGAACGCTGAGGAGCGATCGGTATCTCGCTCAGGCGCCAATTACGAGCTCGGAGATTCGCGAGGCTCTCCTAAATCCGAGCGCTCGCCGGCTAAATTATGCAACCGCTAATGTATACGCCTGCGTGCAGTCGTAAGTCAAGGACTCTCCCAGCAGGATCTAGTGCTATCGACTTCCTCTTCTCGCACGCGACCGCGATACCGTGTGTCCGTTCTTTTATGATGATTGAGATTTGGAGTATATAAGTTTGCGAGGATGGACCGCCGAGGTATAGAGTTTTTGTAGAATGCGAGAAGGTTCGACGATCGATGAGGAGCCGCGGAAAGATTTACTAATGGCACGTGCTGCGCATCTCTTTTAGACGTCTTCATTTGAATAATTATGCAAGAGGCGAGAAGGCAGTGGGTTACCCCCGGCGCGGCAGGTCAACCTTTACCTTTCTTTTTAGGCGATTTGTTATGGTGATATGTTAATGAAGGATGAGTAATATTATTTTGGTTTAGTTTACTGAATTATTGAAATTAGTTGACTTCTGAAAATTTTGTTTGATTTGTTTCGCGTGTAAACGGAATGTTACTTTGTTATACGTTTGTCGTGTCTCAAATTTTCCAGTTTATCCGTACAAGATTTATCTTGATGGTTTTTTAATGTAGGGAGCCGACGAAAAGCATCCTCGCAATTGATTTTTCAGCAGCGCAAAATTTATACTGACCTACTTTTTTATCCCCGGAACAAACGTACAAAATTCAAAAGAGAGATGCTTTAAATACATAGCCCAGTTAAAATTTTAGTATCTAAACAGCCTTCACCTCTAACCACTTTAAAAATTCATTTTTATCTACACGTATGAATAACAAAACTCTGCGCTTGAAACATCGGCCTATTACTAAAAAAGAAAAAAAGGTTACTCTGTAATTTTTTAAATTTTACCATCGAAATGTCGCATTTTCAAGACTGTAGACTTTACAGAGTAGATCTAGCGAGATTGAAACTCACCGGAAAATCACCGCCGGTTTGATCTATACTCGTTAATGAAGCGACCTTAAAAAAAAAAATATATGACGTGTCTATAGGTGTGTAGTGTAATGTAATCGACTCGCTCGCGGCTACCGCGCGGCTAAGCTAGTAGTGGGCACGGAGTAGCCGAGAAAGATAAGCGAGGCGAGGAATTTGGCGTCGATCGATATTTTCGAAGAAGGATCGCTTATTCTGTGAGCGCGATTTGAGTGTACTACAAGTGATCTATCGACGTTGTTTATTCGACGCTTTTTATATGGCATTGAAGACAACTTTTTTGAAAATTATTTAATGCCTTATTAGTTTTTAGTTATTAGATGTGAGTGCGTAATTTTATGTTTTCTTTTCAAATATAAATTAATTATAATATTTTTAATTATTATTAGGTAACATAAATTTATAATGATGAATTTAAAATTGTTTTTCTCCAAGAATATAAAAAACTCACTATTAATACTACTGAAAAGAAGCTTTTTCTTTTTGTTTCGAAAAAGTCATTAATCAACGGCTCTACCTCGTTACGGTCCGACTCTTACAAATCTTTCTCAATGAGTCGTATACGTACACATAGGTGCAGTCAGGGGTGAATAGGAAGAGGTATATTTGCTCTGCGAACCGTGCAGTTATTTTGCTTGCTTGTTAATTATCGAGAACGCATTCATACATTAAGTGTAACGCAGCCGATTATATTAGATAACTGAGGTATATAGGCATATAGACTCTTCGTTGCATTTTCCAGTAGACTGAAATCATTATTTTAAAATCCAAATGATTATAATTGTATATAGATTATTTAATTGTAGAAAATTGCAGGGATTTGTAGATAAATACAGTGGGGAAGAAGACTGATGTTAAACATGACTCGTTTGAACACAAATTCGTTTGTTTAATAGGTAATTCTTATCTTTAATTCATAAGAATACAATGATTTTAGATTAGATAGAATTACTTAGTGGCACGAGCTTAAGATAGGTGAAATATGTTTGATTATCGTACATCTTTTTAAAAGGATAACGAACTGCAGGTGTTTTAAAAAGAAATAGTATAAAAAGCGATGATAATAATAACCGAATCATGTAAATTAGTACATCAAAACAGGTAATAAAATTATTCAGCCGCATTAGTAATGGATGCATCATTCGTAACACTTTTTTATTCAAATTTATCAAGTCGATGTTTTTCGAGACTATTACACATGTTTTATATTGAATCATTTACGCACATGTATTTGGTAAAATAAAAGCTTATGAATACTTTATATTTATTTCTTATCATTTAGGTTACTATCCGACGTTTTAAAAATTTTAAACCCAAATGCATGTACATACATCATAGCTTTAAAACTTGTCAGCACTTTCAACGATTTGAAATTATGCTTCTAGATAGCGTAAACTTGTCATTAACAGTTTTTAAACTATTTTGAATCGTAAATGACCCATCTGACTATTAGCTTGGCTTAATATTCAATAGATGTCGCATAAAAAGTAAATAACGACCTCTAATGTATAAGAATGACTATAAATGATTACTTAATTCAATTCTCAGTTAAATAATCAATAGAAAACCAGAATAGTGAAAATCAGTGTAAT
>JAPYZA010003320.1:0-18621 GCA_030522685.1 Eupelmus azureus | reverse complement strand
CATTGGCAAATCGTAGTGAAAATATTCAAAAATAGAAGTGGATCAACTTTGGATATTTGAAGTTTAGCGTAGAGCCTTGAGACTTTTTGCAAAACAATGATTCACCTTTGCATTCTCGCAAAGAATGACTGACATGACAATACCAGGTGTTTTTATGACGATTAATATAATTCGGCTGTATTGGATCCAAGCGCAACTTTTCAAAGTAATATATAAGATAAGGTTGCAAACTTCATGTCTAAACCTATATGAAGGCTTGTAAATTCAGTAACGCTCTGATCTGTTGCGCACGGAGTGAATAATAAAATTAACATTTTTCAATTGTACTCTATATTATTATTTTCAAAATATAATACTACTTAACAAAATATTCAATCTATTTAAAATTTATTACTCCATAAAAATCCGAAAACTCATTTTCTTTTATTACAGTAATATTAACTCACGCATATGTACAAATAAAAATATTGAGTAATACGAAGCAATCTTCACATTTTTGTCATAGACACATTTTAAGTAGAACTATAATTTTTGTCATATTTTCTTTAAAATGAAATTATAAGTATCTGTATCTCGAGTGTGCCAATGCGTTAGACCGTATATAACTGTGGCTTTGTCCATTTTTTGGTACCTTACAATATATTCCAAAGTTTCATCAAGATCTGTGATCTAGAGATCAAATGTTCTTCTGAATAAAAAACTACTACATTCCTAGCAAAAAATTACTGATTCCCTAGCAGGTTTGCGCACCTCTTAATCCCTAAGAAAATTTCAAACGTAGCTGAAACGTTTTATTTTAACTGACAATATTTATGCGCGTTATATTACCGTTCTTAATGGAACGTTAATACGTTATCAGCTGAATAAAATAATATTTTTCTTATAATACTATTATACATTAGTTTATAATATATAATAGCAAAACATATGTTTTAATGATGATAAGACTCTAGTATAACATATAAGGGCGATTCAAAAAGTCATGCACAAGTTGTTTTGATGGCGCAGTTGGTAAGGTTTATGCTTCCTGTCCTCAAGGTCCAGATTCCATTTAACTTAAGATTGTTTTTCAAAGCTATGTTTCTTTAAAATTTAATTAATAAATTTTAAAAAAATGTAAAAAAGTATGGATAAAACACGTAGTTTAAAAAATGCCAAAAACAAAAGACTGTTTTTTTAATTTTGAATGTGAATTCAAACATATCTTATGTTCCTACTAAAAATTATAATACTGACTTAATACTAAGACTTATAATAATAAGTAAACTTATAATACTAGACTTATAATAATAAGTAAACTTTGACTCCCACCATTAGAATAAGTAGTAAAAATTATGATAATTTTTGCGTATTTCAAATGCATTTACGTACTTGACTACCTAGTTAATTTTTTTTATTGCTACTACTGTATTCAATTTTATTCAAGCAGGTACATGGTACACTTTATTTCATATACAGTAAAGACCACTTAATTTTGCTTTTAATAAAAAGATCTTTTAAATGAAACTCATTCATATCATTTAAATAATATTAGTAAAAATATTCTTGTTATATAATGTAATTAATCATTTTACATTAGCAAAGTATGCCTTGATAACTAACAAGCTAAACCTGTTTGGACGAAAAGAAGACCGATCCGTCAAATCCGACATAATTTACAAGATTTCGAGTTTAGATTAGCCGAGCGGTAGTAAGTCTTAAAGTCACTTTGGGTTCATCGCAACAAGTGTCAAGCGATATCTCTGGCTCTCGTCGCTCAGGCTTACAAAACGTACAGCTCTGTTTATGATAAAAAAAGTTTCTACAACTTAATCCGGCAGCGTTAAATCTCCATTGTTTAGTAGAAAAAAGAATTGTACGACTAAAAAGAAATGAACGCGTGGGACTTTTTAAAGAACCGTTTCAGACGTGGTAGAATGCGTTTTTAATTAAATGGGTATTTTTTAAATATAAGGTACTACGTTTCAGCAGAGCTCTGTACATTCAAAATTGTTATAACTTTTCTTATAGTAATTTTACATGTATTAAATGCTCTGAATTCATTATTTTAAAAGCAACTTTGCTGCAGTTTAATGTAAAATGAAGTTATTAACTGTTTTAATTCCATAGTAAAATTAATTTCTACGAAGTTTCAGTACTATTGTTAAGACTTTATTAAAGTTGTAATAAATTAAAATGATTATTTAAAACGCATAGAGTCATTCATATTAAAATTGCTATGCTAAAATGTGGTTCAATCTTTATAATAATTCACATCATTAGATTATTTTATTTATTTATTTGAGATGTCTTACTCAGTATTTACTTAAAAATCTTTTCAAACAGGAAAAAAGGTTGATTGCTTTTATACAGTAGATTTTTAATTAAAGATTTGATTATTTCAAATAGTGCCATTCTCAAATTTCAATTTTCATAAACATAAACAACACGTTAAAATTACATTACAGACTAATAGAAAAATTAAAACCAAATGATATACTACCTTTCACTCAAGATCTCAAATTTCGAAAATTTCCTCATACATCCTTGATTGGACATTAATAAATAATAAATCACAGACCAGACACCAAACATCGCCGCCACTTAAACCCATAATCCTCAAAGAAACAAACCTCGCTGAATCACAAGTTACGTCAAAAGCAATAAAGCAGCTCTCCACCTCACTCATCCAGCATTACCTACCTTTCGATTTCACCTCCGATTGCACGTGGGTGCGATACCGATACAGGTACATGAACATCTCATATATGCGCATACGCATCCTCCTCTTAATTCTCCAAAAGAAAAAAAACCACACGTGGGCACGGCTCGTGACTAATGCGAATCACGCGACTGCCCCGCCGACAGATATGAATTACACTGCGCTAGCTTACAGAAATACAAATTGTTAAGAAGCTGAAAGCTTAACGATCTCCCAGGCAGAGTGCAGCGAGCCTCCCGGCTTTTTTGTCGTCGCTCGCTGCCGCTGTAGTCTCTTGGGGATTCTACGCAGGCGTTCGCGAGTACAGCGGAATGACATTCCCCGGGCTTGACTGGCTGCTGTCCTTGTTCCTTTTCTTTTCCTATCTGGATATTTTTAATCACGGATGAATTTGCCGGTAAGGGCGAGAGCGTGTCGCTAATGTACTTCCTACTTGTCGGATCTGTCATTGACTTTCATGAGATTTACACTACCGTTGTTACGGTTACAAACCCGGGCATGTGTGTGTGTCTGCACTTTCCTTGATTTGTAAAGCGAGCAAGGTGCAGTTACTTCATTTGTACGTGGTTGATTTGTTAACAAGTGTCGATGTTTATTCATCTTTTTAGAAACTTTAGCGTTTTTTAAGTTTTACTTGTTATGTAAAAGACTGTTTTCTGTTAAATTTTCGAGTCTGAATGCTGATTGCTTAGTGCTTGAAAGAGGAATACATGTCTTACTCTGGATGGATATAATTCTAAGAAAAAACATTTTGTTATTGGTAAAAAAATAAAACGAGAATTACGTATTTAAGCTGTTGAATAACGTTGGTTAAATATTTTAGCAGACGTTAAATATTATAACAGGTTAATCGACATTCTCCTGGTATTCATTACATTTACAGACGTTTGTCTGTTACATTAAGAAGCGAAATACTTGTTATTTGCTGGAATTAATCGTGCAAAAATAGCTCCAAAGCATAATAAAATACTTGTTTTCAACAAAGAAATGTAATTTTTAATTACTATATTTATGACTTTGTGGAAAGCCTCAATATATAGTGAAAATTGCCCAAATATCTAATATAGTGTAATACATAAGTGTTATTAAATTTGTAAATTTTATGTTCGTTGACAATTATGAATCTATATTGAAATTGTGTAATATCACACTATATCATTTTTAAGGCCAATGGTCCTAAGACTACATTTTGCTGATTATCTTTCATTTGAACCCGGAATGCTCGTAAGACATTTGGTATCATCATGGTGATAGAATAAAATTCGCGCAAAGTAAAAAACTTATTCAAGTTTCCTTCGCTCATAACTGCATAACGACACGACCCTCTTACTCAAACGCGTACCCAACTCCTCTCTCTAATCCCGCAGGCCATAAATCAAAATTATTTGCCTCCGCGTCTCGATCCCCCCATTAAATCAATTAATAAACTTCCGCCAGATTCGCGCGTATAATTCACTTAAAACTCGGCGGCGCACAATTGCAAGTCGACGCCTCGCTGCCGAAACTTCCCGAACTGCAGCGCAAAATACAGACTAAGAACCAGCCCTCCTCCCACCTTCCGCCCGGCATGCACCTCTTCGCGAAAATGGCATGCGCACAGCTTGGGAATCGGAATAATCTCGCGGCTCGGGCTGATATTGGACGGGTAGCTCGAGCCCCTCGGGGGGAAGCCTCGGCTATTAACGCGCGACTACATCCTCTCTCCTCACCGTACCTGCGATATATTCATGAGAGAGCCGCGCTCTCGCGCGCGCCTTGGCATTTCACTCGGCCGCCGAACGATTTAATATTAATAGGGCCCTGCCCGCGAAACCGGTGCGCGCGCGCGTCGCGTCTGCCGCCTGCGGCTGCTGCTGCTGCTGCAGCCCGGCCCTTATCTTCCTCGCACCTTCCGAGAGAGAAAGAGAGAGAGAGAGAGAGGCAAGGAAGAAGAAGGCCTCGCGGCAAAAGAGTAGCCGATGGGGGGAGGAGTCTCGGAGAGCAAAGAGAGAGATGCGAGGAAAGCGCTACGATGTGCCTCCGCGGAATGTGTATTATTTAGCGGGATTTGGAAAACACAACGTGTGGCTATCGGGAAGAAAGAGAGACTGAGTGAAAGGATAAATTTATGGTTGCGCCCGCGAGAGACAGAGAGAGGATTTACAGAGAATGCGGGAGCTTGTACGCTCAAGTTCGAGGAGGTTTCAAGTAAAACACACACACACACACATACACACATACTGCGAGAAAATGATTTGCGATCTCAGGAAATGCCGCAGCAAATCCTTGCGATAGCTGAGAGAGTATACTCGGATATATCCGCTTTGTTGTTTAATTATCGGCAAAGATGGATTCTTCACAGTGTTATTACAGTGTGTATCTTTGTACTGTAATAAAACAAGTTTTTAAATGTCATTTTTTTATCTTCATAGTTGCAGAGAATTCTATTCCTTCCGCTTGAAGTGATTTACAATGCGTCTTGGCAACTTATATACATTTAAATACATAAGCAATCATTTTTAAAAACTAGTATAAGATTCAAAGTCAAGAGAATTTATTTGGTTCATATGCAAAGGATGTCGTCTCCACTTATACATTCAAGATTTAAACAAATACATCTATGATCCGAGAAAATATCATGTGCGAGATACACAGTCGTTAAAGTGAAAAAATGCTTGATTTGTTGAAGTTATAAAACATTCTAACGCTGCCAGGAAGTAAAGAAGCAGGAGCATAAACATAACGAGGTAATATGAAAAGTGCTTACACTTGTACTAAGTAGTAACAGTCGAGAGAGGACAACTTTTTCAGTATATGATCTTATATCTCAACGTCAGCCGAACCTGTATCATTCAATAAAACTTCTCACTATTAACTATTTATTACATACCAATCTTTTCCCCGCATAATTCATATTCATTTAACGTGTAAAAAAAAAACAATAAATCATTATCAATAAAACTTCAGCATAACATCCAGCGATCCAGCAAAGGAATGCAATATCATTTTCGCGAAAAAGAAATGCCGCTTGCAGCCGGAGCCATTATTCCGCCTGAAAAATCGATTAAAAACGATCTTATCGAAAAGTCGCAATAAAATACGCATACACAAATGCCAGCGCCAGCACAAGTAGCATTTAATTCAATTATTCTATCTAATTAAAGCCGCTCTCCTCTCCTCACCCAGCGAGAGCGAAAGAGAGAGGAGAAAATCGGTATAATGAAAGAACGAGAGAATGAGACTCTCAGCTAGCATATTGCGGCGGAGCGAAAAAGCCGAGTGCGAAGAGGACGGAGGAATAGTAGCCTAGGGTCCAGTTGGCTCTCCCCCTTGTATATTAGAAATGCAACGAAGGGACGTACCCGCGCCGCAAGAGCTGAGTAATATTGCGGCCGTCCTTTTTTCCGCGACTTCCGATCGCCTTAAAACTTCCACCGGTTAACTAGACTCGCTCGCTCTAATTGCGATCGTCGACGTTTTTCCTACCGCCGCCGCGTAAAATAGCTAAGTAGGAAGCGCTGCTAAGGGCCCGTGCTTTATTGTCCATTCGAAGGCGGACCCCGGGAGTAATAAGAGCCGTAGGACACTGCTAGAGCATTGTGATGCATGCTAATATTCGACGGGGCGGTAAACATTCGCGCGCGCTTATGTACTCGCGATAAAATTTAAGGGGAATTTATTGCACAAAAGAAGAAACATTTCGAAACGAGCTGGAGAGTCTGTGGTTTACGTTACTCAAGAGAGCATCTCGAAACGGACTTTTATTACCCGACGAATCCTTTTTACTTCACCGAGCGCGTTTCTACCTCGCTCGTTCCTAAGCAGCTCTGCGCGCGCTGGTTTCCTGAGGCCGGCAAAAAATTGATTCACTTTTAATTGCCACTAATGCGCCGGCATTTCGATAGCGCGCTTCTTCGCTGCGAGAGAGCAGATAGGCCGATTGCCGAGCGCGCTGCAACACGAAATTGCGATTTAATGCGTGTTATTGAAATATACGGCGTGGTTTCTTGCGGGAACGCTCGAGTTCTCGCGTAGATTGCAGGTGACGCGGAGCAAGAATCGATCATACATATCCGTACGGAAGAGTCGAATCGAAAAAAACGATATGTTTTATTCAACGAAAACCTGTGTTTGAGCGAGTGTAATAGAATAGGCCGTCGAAGTGGAGCGAGATCGGTTGTATAGCCGAGCTGGGGTCCGAGTATCCAGCATTACCGAAACGCGATCGAATGATTGATTGCTCGGCCAGCGTATTCTTGAGTAGCGGGCATCGATCTTATCGCTTCATTACACAAGATCGAGTCCCGAAGACATCTCTCTTTTTACCGATCGCGGCTTCGACAAAAAAGCTACACGTGCTCCCCGCTTATGAATTTCACGTTTCGAAACGGCCTGATTGCAAGGGGCTTAGTCATCCTTTATAATCGCACGATCTCATTAATACCATTTTTACGTCGACGATATAAACCTCGATTTTTCCCTCTAAAAGTAAAAAATCGTGAGAGCGCAGCCTTAATGGCGCCTCTCACAAAGCCCAAATTACCGTCAATTAATTGGCCAGTAAAAGCATCGCGCAATCACACGAATTAAATTCCACTCGCGGCGCTCTTCCTCTCACCTAGCGTCTTGGAATCGTGAAAATTCGTCGCTATCTCGAACCCGCCCCAAAGTTTCTTATGTCTCCTCCCACCTGCGATTCGGTAACGAACGGCCTCGTTAAATCCTTATTAAATATCCATCAGCAAGCAAATTCGACAAGGCCAAAAATATCGCTCTCGCTCGCTCGGCCAAAAAAGAAGACAGCCCGAGCGGCAGCAACAGCCGCGCGCCATTTAGCTCGCTCCTTTATACATCCACACGTATATCCAGACTCAGACGCTCGCTCGGGCGCTCTTACAGGGGCCCTCGGGCCCGCAGCGGGAGCGGAGTCCCCACCCTGCGGGGCCCAACCCCCTCCCTTTCCGAGTCGCGCGCGATCGCGGATGCCGCTGCCGCCTGGCTCAGTACGGGCCGCGATACCAGCCGGAGGAGCGAGCGATCGGCTCTTTCTCTGGTTCTTCACCTGCGCGCGTGTGTGTCTAGTGCGCTCTGTCGGCTTGTTTTTTCAGAGGACGAGCCGATGAGCTCGTGCAGTGAGTGGTGTGTGTCCCTTCTGTTTTTTTAGCTACTGTGTGGTGCTTACAGTGAGAGAAACGCGCCGAGGACGAGTGCAAGCGTTACGAGGGAGCGATTAGAGAGCGTTGGGTTATAGCCGCGCGTCTTTGATGCTTATCGGCGGGGAGATTTTTTTTTGGCGCGGCGGTTGATGGCTCGGCATTATTAACATGATTAAAACGGCGCTGGGAGGGAGATCGATTCTGGCGTTACGAGCGGCGTGATTAGAGTAAGATGAAAGGAGATTATTTTTAGATGAAGTTAAGGTAACGGTGGATGTATGGGTTGCCGAAGTTTTAGTCGAAGATCGATGAAAAAGCACGCGTGAGTCTCAAACGACGCGCGAGTGCGTGCCGAGCAGTTGCATTTGAATCGCAAATCGCGGAAGAGTAATAGGTACGGTGTATAAAAGCTGAGCGGATTATTCCTTTAATTTGCGCGAGAAAAAGCGCGACGAAAGAAATCTTTGACTTCCGGTAAAAGCTCAGGTGTAAGAGGAGCAGGCCTCCTCGGCTTAATAGATAGTCTCTCGCGTTATTTATGTGCCTGGAAAAAGAGGAGTAGTGCGAAATTTGAATAATTATTGAGCGAATTTTCTTGCTCACATTTAAACTATATGGTTTCTCTAAGAAATATAGTTTGAAATTTTTAATATCGATTTATGGCATCGCGTGATGGCATCGTTCTGGCTTGAAAACTCGGAGACTCGTAAAAACCGCAGATTTAATTCGAAGATAAGAATTAAAATGACCGACTCGCTTGACAATTACGCTGTATTATGATTGGTAAATTTTATGTTTGGAACGATATAATAATACTAAGGAAATAAAATATAGATAATTAAATGATTTTATTAAATGGTATCTTTGAAGAATAGCGCTGTAAATCTCTTGGGGCATGGAGAACGATCGGAATACAAAACATTTTCTCACGCAACATTATGCCATTAAACTCATTTTTTTTAAAGCTATTCATAAAAAATATAATTGTTGCATTCGCATTAAAGTGAACTGTAAAACTTTTATGTGCATCCATGATTTTATTTTTACAACTATTAAAACTTCAAGTGTAAAAAGCTGCGCGATTATTTTTTGGACAATGCTTCAACGATTTTATTATCCAAAAATGATATAAAATTTTAATGTTTACAGACGCGCAAATATTTTCAAAAATATTCGATTTTAAAATCCTTCTCGACGAACGCACACGCACCAGATCAAACAAAACCAAAAAACTCCTAAAAACAAACCAAACCATACCCTTAAAACCCCCAACCTCACCGAAAGATAAAAGCTTACCCATCCCAGCCGCTCCGCCATCCCAAGCAACCAGCGAAACATCGAAAAGCGCTTGGTAAAAGGGCGAGCGCAAATCGGCACCTTATCTCCCCGCGAAAATCGGCGGGGGCGCTCGCTCTCCTTTCTCGCCGTCCTCTCGACCTGCGAGCCAGTTTTTCGCGCGCGCTAGTACATCCCACGTATATCCACCCTGCCTACACACCGGATCTAATGAATCACACCGCGCGCTACTCACGCGACAAAAATACAAACGAGTCTCGCGCGGCGGTTCGTTTACAGGTCGGACGACACGGGCTCGATATGATCGGCAAGAGAGAGAGAGAGAGAGAGCCAGGGCTACCATTGCCGAACGAATCAATCGATCGGCTGGCTCGATTTATCGTGCGCCATTAGGTTCGCCGCGCGTATGGTATCGCATACCTCGTGCGGTATACCGGTTTTTCTTTTGGCATACCGATTTTTCCGGGAGGAGGCTGGAAAACTGCTCCACTTTACGGGCGCTGCGCTCGTAAATTGCGAGAGAGGGTATAACTATAAAGCTGGATTGCGTAGATAGCGGAAGAGACGATGAGGCTAAGGAGTGGATATAGTCGGCCGCGTAGATTCGACGGTGAGAAGGCGCGCTTTTTACCGAGCAAACGCGGAGTACGAGTGTCGATTGATTTTTCTTTTTCCGGCGGTCGTGTATTATGGAAGAGGCGTGCTCGGGAGGGGAAAAAAGTCGGCTTGACTATGTTCTTTATTGGCCTGATTCGATGAAGACTTTAACCCATTTTACGAGCGATTTTCCCGGGACGCTTTTTCCGTCGACGCTTTCCGAGGACGTGGAATTTCTCGACACGTTAAAGAAGCTAAGAGGATTTTTCTCCAAAAACAAACTGCGCTTTGCATAATCCGCTCTCGCGTGAAGTCGTAAAGGCGCGCTTTTATTACCCCGGCAAAAAGCGTATGTGCCAAAAGCGAATGAAGAACTGATACAAGTGCGTTTTTGCTGATGAAACCATTAACTTTCTCTTGCCCGTGTGTATATCTTTCGCGCCGAAAACACGCGTTTTTAAAAGTAGACAAAAAATCCTTTTACCATTAGCAGATCCATAAAATTATAATAAGACTCGTTCAATACCGATCCACTGTCCTTCACAAACAAATCGCCCAAACCAGCGCGCTCCTAAGTGTTTACATCCATCACAAAAAAATAGAGACCTCAAAAAAGGCACCTGCGACAGCGCGCCGGGATAAAAGACTACGGAATGACGGGCATAAATTTAAAATCCATCGGCTGGCCCCTCGCTCACCGACTTCCAGAACCCACTTCCAAAAAAAAAAGAAACAAGCCGTTCTAAAGATCTAAGACTCACCGGCAACTCACATCCGCAGCCGATCACCTCAGCGTATATCCCTCCTCGCGTTAATCGTCCAGAAACGCGCGGTAAAAGCAATCAATGCCCCAGCGACACGCAGCGCGTCCATTTCCCCCACATCACGGCAACACAACTTTTCCAGCGTGACCAGAAGCGCGTCTGGAATACCGGTCAGCCGCTTAATCGCCTCGGCCGTTTCTCTCACTGTCCGGCGGTCTCCTAAAATTTCCCATTTACCTACAGACGCCGCCGGAGCCTTACGACCTCAGCCGAGATATAAATCCTGGCACGCCACGAAAAGTCAAGCGCGAAAAAGAAGGAGCGCGCAGCAGCGCGTGCACGCATAGTGGCATGGGGCTTCATGGATGGACGAGCGGCGTGTGAAGTCGCGCTGTGAGTGCGCGCACGCAGCCGAAGAAGAAGAAGAGGACGGAGGAACGCGAGAACGGAAATACCGAGTGCGCGACTCCGGCAGTGCGTCTTTTTCATGCGCGTAGCTATATACGTGTGTTCACGAGAGTTTCGCGAGTGCAAGCCGGTCGTCGGCGCTTTTTTTTATAGCCGACTTTACGCAGCCGCGCGCTCGTCGCCAGGAGGAAAAGTGTCTGTGTGTGCAGCGGGCAGAGGAGAGCGAGTGTATGATGTATATGGCTCGTTTCCGAGGAAACCGAGCGAGTAAAGCGCACGATGTGTGTGTCGATGGGCGCGAGGGAAGCTAGAGGTAGGTTGATTTTTTTTTGGTGTGTGTTGTTTCTTGGGTTTAATTGTACTGGAGCGCCGAGTTGGGCTTGAGAGGGAGCACGCGAGATGTTTTAACTAAACACTTTCGATGTTCATTATTATGAGGATTTAAGCTTTAGCAGTTGGGGAGCTGGTTTTTTTTATTGCTTTGGTGGTTTTGATTGTCGGGACTGCCAAAAGTTGTGGGATATTCAGTAACATTGCGAATTTAAGGAAATGAGGTTTTTATTTTGGGATATCAGCTCGGTAATGAACATCGAAGGGCGAAAGTTTATTATTACATTACGAATAATATAATGTAGGAAAAATATTGACTGAAAAGAGAGATTTTTACTTAAAAATAATAAAACCAATGACTCATCTGAGTTGTCATGTCATTATTCAAATATTATAATAACTGAACGTAAAAGTACAGTGTAGCAATACGATTATACTTTACTAATGAAACGCATACGCACAAAAGCCAAACAATTTTAATGGATTATTGTTTTGACGGTGACACCGAACACGAAGTGATATTTTTCTTTTATATACATACTATACACTAAAAGTCTTTTAGTTTCCTGCGTAGGCTGAAAGTGACACAAAAATTTTAAGAAAGCACGATTCGGTGACGACGCAGCTTGGCGAGTGTTTCTCAAACAGCGCTGTGCATGTTATTTCAAGATCTTAAGGTTAACTTAATAGCTTGAGCACACAAACCTTATAACTTTACAAAAATGTCAACACAAGAGGCTACAGCGCGCAAGCTGTGTGGCTGGCTTTTTTATGACGATCAGGAATTGCGTTTGCGAATAAAATCTCGAGATAACTTTGGTTAATTTTTTAGAGAGTTGAATTGTTGGATGGAAACGGTTTAAAGATGCAGTAATAAAATATTTTGAAAAATGCAGAAGATATGGTAGCTTATATTCTCAAATTGCGAAAAACTAATATTAAACTATATCGTTCTATTTTAATTATGAACATTCGACACTCAAAGATACGTGATATATCACTTAAAATATGGAAATATTGCATTTCTATTTCCGCAAAATCTTTAGAACAGTTCAGATTCCATCCGCTCGCGAACGAATATTCGCGTATGCCGTTAGGCACGTTAACCAATTTATCAAAAATTCTAACGAACAACTCCCCAACCCATAAAAGCATTCCACCAACCCTTTCCATTTCCCAATATCAATTTACTCCACCCATACACACACACAGCAATCTTCACCAACCCTCCAGATTCCATTTTTCCACCTACCCATCTTCGCACCTATTATCTCCCATTAAATTTCCATACCGGCAGCCCAATGACCGGCGCTCTGCTCACCTTCATTCAGTCTTGCTTTCATCGCTTTCGGGCCTAGGTTAAAGCAGCCCCGGTGGCTCGGCTCTCTCGCGCGCCTACTTATCATTTTCCACTCAGAAACGCATCAAGCCCCTCGCCAGGCGCTTCCGATCCCGCGCGAGATCCAAGATAAACAGCTTGAAGCGGCTCCGATCTATTAATTCGCACACAGGCTTGGAAAAAGAAGCAGCGCGGCCGTGGTATGCGCGCGCTTCGAAAAATTAATCGCGCAGAAGTGCGAAGATGCTATCGGCGCGGAGATTTTCGCCGCGATGTTATCTGCGCGCTCTCTAGGAGAAGGACGAGGTGGAAGAGAGAGGGACTCGATAGGGAAATAAGAGAGGATAAAGGCGCGAGAGCGAGCACGCGACGCGATAAAGCATTCGCAAATTGAATGATGAAAAAGAAAAGAGGAGGAGGGTGATAAGGGGAAAGCGTCGCGCGAGGGAAAGGGTTTCACTGTGCGATTCGTGGGGTGAGGTATGGGGGGTATGAATAAGTTGTAAACAAGGAGATTATTTATCAATCTGTTTGTTATCTGCTGGGGCTTTTTGCGGTTTATCGCGGCTTGTTGGGACCGGCCGTATCGGGGATCGCGCGAGAGTGAGTTTTGTGGTGCTGGGGAGATATCTATTTTAAGTTGAGGTGTAAATCTGGGGATCAATATAGGATAAATCATGTGGTTGTTCTGTTTTTAGAAGTCGCGGTGAAGTAAGCGGTTAAGTTCTAAGTCACGTCTTGCGATACTAATTTGTTTGTTGAAATATTGTGGCTTATACATTTATATTAAATAAGAACTTTTTGGTAATTCTTTATTCTGATCCTCTATCCCTCCTGAAAATGGAGTAATCTCGATAAAAAAATGAATTACTTATCTTGGAAAGCCACAAAGATATACAGAAATATTTAAAAATTTATAATAAATAAACTTGATAATTCCTAAATTAGAACATTAATAAAACATTACTTCGAAGAAACTAAGTTATTTAAACAGAAAATATGAAATTTTATAAAAATAACGTAAAATCGCATTTGCACTTAAGTATCCGCAGAATTTGAAAGACAAACGCACGGTTCAACAACGCAATTTACCTCAAACGGACAAGCCAGCTACTAGAAGATACAAGCGCGTGAGCGAGAAAACGAAAAAGAGAAAGAGAGAGAGAGAGAGAGAGAGAAAGAGTAACGGCTTCTAGGAAACCGAAAATCCATATGGATGCTTTCACATAAAAACATCATGCATCTACAGAATTTGAAACGCACGCGCAGGTGATATAGGCAGCATTCCACTAGTCCCCGCGAGACCAGCGCTCATTTTCGTTTTATTTTAGTCGCACGAATGATAACCTCTGGCCGAGTGCACAGCCTCGTATACCTGAATGCACCTCTTTGGGAGCCGTCCGAAATGTCAGCTGTAAATCCATTCGAGCTAATTAAATAGTATTTTCCACGCTGCGGTAGTTCGGCTCTTTGATTAAAAAAAGTTTTTTCTGGATTCCCGGGGATAGATGGTAGAAATAAAACAGATTAATATCGATTTAAATGTGCCTTAATAGTTCCGTGAATTCTTTTTGAAATTTATATATAGCCCGTTCCTTTCACCGTTTCGTTAGAAGACCTCATGGAGATGAGTTATAGGTCGATTTTATATTTTGTTGCAGCGGAACTAATCGGACATCGGAAATCATAAAAGAAATAGTATGCCAATGCGCGAATTCCTTTGTCGAAGTTACTTTTATCGCTTGATTTCATTTCCTTTACTTCACCACCAACCTATTCTTATACATAAAATAGTGCACCCATTTCATTCTACGAAAGTATTTCTGTCATTACAAAAAATCCTCAATCTCCCAGCATCCAATCTCCCATAAACAAAACCGTCCTCTACAAGCCGACTCGCGCAAAGTACGACGCCGTTAAACGATAAACAACTAATAAACAATAAACTCGCCGCGCTGCGATCGGGCCAAAGATCCTCGGCGCGCGCAGCAGGAGAATAAACAAAACCAATTACAAAGCACACAGTGCCTCTAAAACTCAGCGAAAAGAGGTATATAAGGGACAAGGGGGGAAATATACCTTGGAGTGATGCTCCATTGCTCGAAAGCGAAGGGAGGAGAAAAGATGAAGATAATCGGCGGCCGCGCGCGCGCGCGCCGAGCGATCTCGCTCGGCTCGCGCGCGTGCTTCCAACAAGAATGCACCGGAGAGAACCGCAGGGATAATCCGAGAGGCGAGCTTAATTAACCGCCTTGGCTGCCGCCGCCGCCGCGCACGTGGATAAAGAAAATCTTGGCGGGAATGATATGCGAGACTGTGTATGTATGTGTGTGTGTGAGGTGTTTGTGTGTGCATGTGTGTGTGTAATGCGTGTGTGTGCATGTGCATGTGTGTGCGCGATGTGTTCGTGTGTGCATGTGTTTGTGTGTGTCTGTATGTATGTATGTGGATGAATGTGAAGTGTGTGTGTGCGTGCGTGCGTGCGTGTGTGTGTGTGTGTGATGCGTGTATGTATATGTGTGTGAGCGATGTGTTCGTGTGTGCATGTGTATGTGTGTGTGTGTGTGTGTGTGTGTGTGTGTGTGTGTGTGTGTGTGTGTGTGTGTGTGTGTGTGTGTGTGTGTGTGTGTGTGTGTGTGTGTGTGTGTGTGTGTGTGTGTGTGTATATGTTTGTATGTGTGCCAGCTCATCAATTGCGCCGACGGGCATTCGAAAAACGAGCATAGTCCACTTAGGCTTTAATAGAAAACAAGGAAAATTATTATACCGAGCTGCGTAAGGCTCTTTTGTTTTATTTTCGATTTCGTAAAGGGACGTAGGCCTTTAATCGTTTTATTTACATGCCCGCACGAGGGTGAGCGCAAGCGGCTTTCTTATTTTTTTAGGCCAGGCTTCGTTGCTCGCGAAGGTCATTTTCTGATTTATCTCCGACGTGGTCTGGTTAAAGCGGGGTGTGCGAACGAGCTGGATCGTGTGCTTTTTGCGGAATTTCGCGGCGCGACGTGCGAACGATTTTTATTGTGGTTTAGCGGGGAGTGCTTTTGTTGGGTTTTATAAGCAATTATGGATGTAAATTTGTATGCTAATGTGAACATGATTAATTCCCCAAAAAGATTCGTTTTTTTGGAAAATATATACCGGCTTTTTCGACTGGAAATGAAAAGCTGAGGGAAAGTAATTTTCGGATTCTCTGACTTTTTCAAGATTCTTTAAGAATGCAGTTAAATTTGTTATTTATACCTTATGTTTATTTCCTTCATCCACGTGCGCTAAGCTTTCATTTGTTGCACAAATCTTATAATTCGTTGAAAACCTAATGATACCTAAAAGCTAATTACACGCACCTCCATTCCCAAATCCCACCTCAAAATAACCAAAACCATCGCTTCTTTCCAGAAAAGCGCAAATAACAGCCGTCCCAAATCTCCAGAATCAAGGCGCCAAAGCAAAAATACGAAGGCGTCACGAACTGCCGAGCATTTAAACCCCCCAGCAGGCGCAATTCTCCCCATAATTCCGAAGCTCGGGCCGCAAACCACAGTCCCATATCCGGAACCGGCGCGGCGACTTTCGCCGAAAGCCAATAAAAATCGTGCCTAATGCGTTTCCACGTATTCCTCTCGCTCCTAATTCCTCAGCTGCCCTTTGAGAAACGCGGCTGCGCGCGATAAAAAGAAATTGCGGACCGGCCGGAAGATAATCGGCCTCCCGTAATGATAGAGGCCGGGCCCCCCGGCTAAAGGATCCAAGGTCGCTAAGTCGCGCCATTGTTCGGCTCGCTCTGCTTCCCTTTTGTGAGATGGCCCTTGCGTCGCCGCACGCGACTCTTAGACTGGGTATATATATATATATATAGTTTGGAAAAAATTTTGCGAAGCAGAGCCCGAGGCCGTCTCCTTTGCGAGCGAGCTGGAGAAATCGGAGCTTATGGCTGCGCGTGCGGAAAAAGTTTGTGAGACGGACGGATCGAGCTGGAGGGATGTGTTGGCAAAAAGTTGGGAGGAGATGTTGTTATTTTGTTTGAGAGCTGTGGTGTGTTGGATGTTTCTATTGCGAATTGCCATTGTGCTGTTCTTTGTGCAAACTGCAATAGAGATCAATGTTAGATAAGTACGGAAAGTTTTTTACGTAAAGCTCTTTGAAAATTGTTCGAAGAAAATTTGAAGTTGAGCCGATATCTTTTTAATGCACATCCCTTTACAAAATCGATCTTTCCTCTCGTACAAAAAGCACTTGTTAATCATCCGTTACATGAAATGATGAATCCCTAAAAACAATCGCGCCTTGAAATCTCGCAAAGCAATAATTTCTCTATTTGCTCTTTCTCGGCCCCCGCCGAACTTATCTCTTCAGCATCGATAATCAATAAACTCTCTCTCTCTTTCCCTCTCTCTTCCTCCCTGAAATCCGCCAGCCGATCATCGTCGATTACTCCTCCACATCTTTCTCTCTCTCTCTCTCTTTCTCCTCCCATTTTGTTTGCTCTCTCTTTCAACCTTAAGGCAACAGCAGCTCCTCGACGATAGAGTCCTTCCATTTTCTCAACCACTCTCTCTCTCTCTCCCTCCCTCTCTCTTTTTCTCTCTTGCTCTCCCAGCGTCCCCCATACCGATCTATCGATCGATCTAGGCTCTCGCGCCGATCGGGGCTGCTCGTTCGCGGAACGGTGACGCGGAATAAAAGATCAGACTTAATAACAGCCCGCGCTCTCCACGAGCCGACGTTATCTCGCGCGCGCGCGCGCCAGCCCAAGAGTGGCCTCTCCCCGCCGTATTAAAACGTTAATCTCCGCTCTCTACTACCGGTTATATATACACGCGGATCGGCTCCTCCCCTGTCCATCCTCTCTTTCTCCGATGCGAGATCGCGTGATCGGAACGATCGCTGCCGTGCACACACACACACACACACACACGAGCGTCCAGCTTCGAGTTATTTCTCGACATTTCAGGCGAAGATCGGCAATGTGGAGCGGGTGTCGATTTTTTACCGATTTCTGTTTTTTCTTCGGCGATTGTGTGAAAGTATTCGTCGGTGCCATCTGTGCCCTTTGCTTCTCCCTTTCGAGGACGGCGTGGATTATTTTGCGCTTGAAAAGTACGTCATTACAGGCAATTACGCGTAATGCGAGAGCTCGCTTTGCTCTACTTTGCTCGGCGACAGAAATGTAGAAAATCATAAATCGGCAGCGCGTATTACAGCATTCCAGACGAGCTGCACGCGATCTCGATTTTCATATGGTTTATTTTCGATCAGCTCTGGGAGCCGAGCAGCAACAGACTCAAAATTACCTTGCACTTTCGACTTACTTAAAAGCCTTTTTCTTCAAAGCCCGTATATCCAGAAAGTAATCGTTATCACAACAAACGAAAAGCCTTCCGTTACGCAACGCGCATCGATCCGTTATTATTTACACGCTACAATCCTACGACTCCCCCTAAAAAGCGATCGTGACTTGGCGCTCGCTCTAAAATTCCAGAACCATAATTGATTCCCTCTCAGCGCCGGGGAGCCGCACACTTGCCAGTCACTTAACCAACGAGCTTTTAATAGAATCCTACAAACTCCAGCGTTGCCCCAGCGTCCTCGGCTCAAAAAACCCATGGACACTGCAACCGGTACTCTCAAAAGTTTAT
This sequence comes from Eupelmus azureus, assembly GCA_030522685.1. Lineage (NCBI taxonomy): Eukaryota > Metazoa > Arthropoda > Insecta > Hymenoptera > Eupelmidae > Eupelmus > Eupelmus azureus. Next base: position 415 of record JAPYZA010003320.1, on the reverse strand, counting down.
TAAACCGTCGGGGCAAAAGGACGATTTATCCCTATGGACTTAGGCGCGCGCAGTAGTGGAGAGGCCAAGGGACCGTCCCACTCAGCTTGCGCGCGCGTGAGTTCCGTTTAGACGCCTAATTACATCGCGCGAGAGCCGTGAGAAACGAGCTGCCGTGCAGGGCGATGCTTTTTTTATTCTTAATGCAAAGAGCCGAGTTTCTTGCTCGCGACTTTCCCAAGACTGCAGAGCGCTCGAGTTGAGACCGAGGCGGCCGGGTTGAGTTATTTGTCCGCTGCGTAAATTACCGATCTATCGGCCGATATATGGGATTTTATGAGGAACGCCGGGAAAATTTGCCGGGGAGATGTGCTGGATGAGTTATTCTTCAAATGAGAATAGCGCAAAGGTTTCGCGATTTTAGAATCGATGAAAT
>JAPYZA010003319.1:0-19794 GCA_030522685.1 Eupelmus azureus | reverse complement strand
CCGATTGTTATTAATCAACGCGTTTCGATTAAACTCACAGCTGCCGCTGCGAGAGTAAAGAAACGAGCGAGCCTGGGCGTTCGCGCGCAATAAACCGAATTCGATCTTCATCTCAATCGGCATCGCCATATACCTCGCGCAAATTAATTACCGGTAATTCAATTTGGGCCGCCGCGTAAGCTGGAGGATCGATGAAAGGAGAAGAGGGAGCTTTGAAATTTCGATTTCACAAAGCATAAAGCAGCGCGCTGCTTTAACCCTGAACTCCACCGTGCGCAGATAAAGAGAATCCGATAAAGCGCTTGCGCATCCACGAGGTGGAAATTGCTTTTTCGCCGATTGTAAATCCACACCATCAATCCGAGCGCGCAGCAATAACGGAAGATGCAGCAGCGCTTGGATTTTCGAAAATTTATCCGCGATAACGATCGGCTAATCAAGAGCGGCCGCACTCGTCGGTATTGCGAAAATCATCGTCTCCCCTTCTCTCTCCTCTCCTTCGCTCCATCCTTCGAAACTCGAACCGGCGCGCGTAAAACGAAGCAGGCGAGCGCGAATCCCGGCTGGTCAATAAAAGAAAATTAAACAAATAAGACGAGAGGCGGGCTCGTTGGAGAAAAAAAAATAAACGAAGCGAGTAAATCGAGCGTCCCGTTGAGTGCTCACTCTCAGACTGACGCGATCGTCCTGGAATGCCGGAAGTCTGAAATCCGCGCACGAGCGCAATGCTGGAAAACACCGCGAGCTGAGTTAAGGATCTGCTAGGATGGACTAGAACAGTGCATTAGAGGGCTGGTATACGAACGTGTCTTAGTGCGTGTATGTGTACGTGTGTGTGTATAGAAAACGGCTGCGCACGAAAGAAATTAGCTGAGCCGGCGCCGATTGCGATCTCGGCAATTACCGCGATGCCGATGAAAAAAAGAGGGTAATTGCGAATGATTCAATGAAGGGAAAAAATGACGTACGAGCGAGCGTTTCTAGGAGTCGTGCGGGTTGATGAAAAGGATGAGCTTGTCATTACTTAAAGTATTAAGTGCGATTTTTAAGAGCTATTGTTCCAGACGGGGATGGAGTAATTCTCCGGTAATTCGCTTACTCACGTCAGCTTGGAAGGCGGCAAGCGCTTTTGTTTGGTTGCGCCGACGTGCGTATGTGTTTCAAGCGAGAGTTTTTACTCTAAATGTAAGCGAGTTTACGTTAATTGACGACGTTTTACACTTGTTATGATCCTTAGTATTGCTTAATCATTCATACAATTTTTCAAAGTTAAATGTCAAAAGTTAATGTAGGTTTTTATATTTTTTGTAATAATAATGTATTACTCAGGTGATTGAAGGTATTTCTAATCAGAATAAATATAAATTTAAAAAACTTATATATTATAACAAAATATCATAATCTGAAGAAATCTCTCTTTTTGGTCAATAAATCCTCAAGCGGAATGTTTGGTAATAATAAACATACTTACAATAATACAAAATTTTTCTACTTTGTACTTAAAATATCTAATAGTACTGCAGATCTTTTTTTTTTATTACCCAACTTCCGTTCGAAAACAGTAAATCTGTTGAAAAATGTTAATATTACAAACACCTCTCAATTTTATTCGCAGAACGAACAAAAAACTCAAAGACTAAAACCAACCTTTAAGACTATGACGATCGGCAAAAGAAACATTAAAAACCCGATCACAAAAGACTTCTCTCCAGTGCAGTGACAGTGTTGACAAAAAACCACCGCCTAAAGTGCAAAAAGCCACCCAAACAAAACGATCCGCGTGCTTTCACAAAACTGCCATCATGTCAATCGCCAAAGAAACCTCCATGCACAATGCAGTGACACTCCAAAAATAAAGCAATCAAACCAGCCAAGCCCCTCGGCATTCAAGCCCGCAAAAAAAACGCAAAATGACCGTGGGCAATCCGGGCGTCTCTGCCTCAACCAAGCAGGACAGCGTGAACCCCAACAGCAGCCAGGAGCCGAAAAAGAACGGCAGCAAGGCGATGGACACGATAATGTCGAGCCTGGCGCTGAAGCGTCGCACCAGCGGCGTCTTCGGCTCCAAACGCTGGTGGCAGCCGAGCTGCTGGGCCTCGCGCAGCCAGCAGGAGGCCTACCTGCGGAAGCTCTACTCTCGCAAGTACAGTGCCGGGGTGGTGAACCCGGTTGACTGCACCAGCGACGAGCAGCCAGCGTCACCGTCACCCAGCCTCGACAATGGCAACGCCTGGAAGCCGCCAAATGTCTATGAGCTTCCGGCAACGGATGAACATTATCTGGATGCGTTTTTGAGGAGCAGGACTGAAAGCGAGTGTCCGGCTTTGTCGACGCCGAGGGCCAGTCCGACCGAGAAGTGCGTCGAGTTTTTGAGCAGGAACGAGGCGAGGTCGAGGGACTGTATTGTGGATATTCATCAGGATCAGGACAGGGAGCAGAACGGCACGCTCAGGGTGACGGAGCGCAATTTCGACGAGGTGCTGAGAAGCGCGGGCGGAGCTGGTGCTGAGTAAGTTTTCTGCAAGTGTTAATGTTGGGTTGAGGGGTTCGGAAAGTGATGAGTAGGAATGTAGTCTGGGAAGTTTAGTCTGTTTGGTTAGATGTGGCTTTTGAGGATTCTAATGAAAATTGTACGTGGTGAGAAGAATTTACTAAAAAGTACTTGTTTTCTATTAACGGTGGGACAGAGTGTGAGGAAAATTATCATGTTTTTGTATACCAAATATTTCTTAGTAAATCCTTTTCTTCGTGCAAAATATTTAATAATAAATAAACATAAAATAGAAAGAACGATTTAAAAAAAATTTTATAATTAGAATATTTATTAAAAAAATTATTATTTTGAATAGTACATTTTTATTATAGAAGAACCATTATTTGCTAGACAGTTAAAATTTGTGCCACTGTTATTAGTTTGTACATAATCATACATACTAACTATTAAACTTCTTTTCACATATCAAAATAGTAATTTTTATAAATTTTACTCCTTTTCATATATTTCATGCACTGAACGATCCAGTTTTGTAAAAAGTAAAAAATTTAAATAGAATTTACTTATTTACTATTATATTGGTAGTGAATATGTCACAAGCGAAAAAAATGTAAAAAAGTACTATCGTGATAATTCAGTATTCAGAAACCAATCACAGTAATAATTTTTTAGATTTTTCAAGTCTGAGGCACCTTTATTCATAAAAATATAATAATTTTTATCAAAACTTTATAGTTTTTACAAAGTTAAATTATATTCAGTGTGCAAAACATATTTACAGAACGCATTAATATATTTAAATAATCAAAACGCAATAATTTTAATGATCAATACAAATTCTCTATTTTAGTTTTATTCCCATATAAATAGTTAAATAAAAATTTTTTTAAATTATTTAAAATATAAAAATTCCGTAAGACAAAAGAAAGTTTTTTTTAAATCTATCTTAGCGATTGTGAGAATGCTTTCAAAAAGAATGAAAAAGCCTTCCCCATTATACGCTGCAGCCTGCCAGTGCGATCATTGGCCATTTACGTATATGCCTCATTCGCTACGGCAACTTATACGTAACCTGCTTAAGATTCCCTTTTGTTCTCGACTTCCTTCTCTTTCCTTTACGATCGCCTAATTTGTTTCAATGATCGAGAACAAAAACTCACTGCATACTGGATTACAAACAACCATTATGCTATTATACTTCCTCCAGCGGCATTAATTTATAATTCTTACTATTGTTATAAAACTGAATCTTACAATCTTCTTCCATTAAACTGAAATATTTCAAAACAAAGTAGTTTTCCTTTTACGTTTCCTTACGTACGAAGATAAATTATGATTCATAGCCCCAAGAAATTACAAAATAAAAATCACCTTAATACGTTCAACATTCCAAATAATGATTCTAAATCTCTTCCCTGAAAAGAACGGACAACTTCGCAAATTACGGACTATCGCTATCATGAAAATCCTGTTACCGACCACAAGCTACAAGCTGCTACTTCAAACAGCTACAATCGCATAACTCAAATTAAATAACCCATAAATTTTTAATCCTTCCCGTAACGCGTCTCGATATACCCGAAGCACGAAATTAAACAAAATTCCGCTAGAGGGAGTGCTGCAAAACTAGATCGAATAAATCATAAGCGGCTCGCGACATTCCCGCGATTTCCGGCAACGAACACGCACTGCGATTAATGAAGCGCAAGCAAAGCGCAGGTAGCTCAATCGAGCGCGATTCGAGCGCGTATTACATTATTTAAATTTATACGAGCGAAAAGAAATCGAGACCGATTAATAACTCTCTTCTCGCGCGCTGCCGCGGGGGATGCAGCCGATGCACCGAATCGCGACTTTTCCCCGGAGCGCTCGGCCGCTTTTAATCCTGATTATATATTAATGAAGTGCATTACTCTTTGGATTGTAGTGAAATTGCAATTAATCATGGTATTTTGTGTAATTGAAGTACCGGGAGCAGAACCGGTTGCCGAGCTGCGCGAACAAATATTCCATTAATATTGCGGAATCGTTTTTTCGTTTTTTGTTGAACGCTTTATTTAAACATTGTGGACCTTGTGAATATGAAGAATACGAGTATGAAAGTGAAAAAATTTGTTTTTGAAAAATCATTCTCTCGTTCTATAAGGCAAACAACAATAGGATTGTCTTCGACAAAATTAAGGACACGATAAACTAGTTTCAGAACTGCTACCGTGACTGAATTCCAAGTAGGGAAGATCCAAATAATTATGTGTATACTTATTATAGAAATCTTCCCCTATTCTAAAATACAATAAATTATCAGTATTTTATCAATTGAATATTACAATCGCTCTCGAGAAGTAAAAATAAAATTTTTTCTAAGATTCATAAATCTGAATTCCTCATTTTAACGAAATCTTTTATAATAATAATATATCAAAATGCCAATACCACTTCTAGAAATTTATTACGCTTTAAAACCTCACTATACTCTCAAACCATAAAAAATAAATAAAACTTAAAAAAAATATCACAGCTACGAAGTTAATACAATATTCACGCCCACACTAAATAATCAAAATATCACTCATTCAACATCAACACAAATTGGACACGGCCACCAAACGAATCGAATAAAATTTTATCGGCAATTTAAACCGCTCGCTCGTACCTTTCACAACAGATCGGCAACGCGCGCGCTCTAACCAACAAGCCAACTGACGCGCACCGCGACATAATTTTCCGGAAAAGCCCCATAAATAAATCTCACCTCAATAGCCCATTTCATCCCTCCACACACACACACACCTCAGCCATAAGAATCCGAGCAAACAGCGCAATGATCCCCATTCAGTCCCGAGCGCACAAACATAATACCGATCGATCCACGACGCATCGGTCCCTCGCAAAGCTCACCTCCGAGAAACCTGCAGCAGCGAGTTTAAAATTGATACCGTCGCGGTAGCCGCGCGCTCAGGCTGGGCGTCGCCTGAATTATCGGCCCGCACGATTCTTCCTTCTCCAGCCCCGCGGCGAGAAAATTATTCGGTGCACCGTTATCGGATTTCGATATTTTCAATGCGCGCATTGTGGCCCTTAGCCGAGCGCGGCTCTGCACTACCGGATGCGCTCGCTCGCGCGCCGAGCGAGATTCGATCGCGAGGCCGAAAAGAGCCACGGGGCAGTAGCCGGCATCGGCGCCGATCTATCTTCCCGCGCGGGATAATGGCTTTTTTGCGAGCGCGGCCTGTGTATAGAGAGCGGATTAAAAAGGCCAGGCCTTTTGTTTAGCGCGAGCAGAATGGGCGAATAAATTTTAATGACTTTATATATAGAGAGAGATCGTTTAAGCGGAGAGCTAGGGATTTTTATGAGGGAGAGGTTTGGTTTCTGCACTGCGGTGGTGTGAATCTGAGGGAGCTGCTGGCTAAGCTTGGGCGCGGTCGGCGAGATCTTTGGAGTGTGGGTAGGATGTTCCTGGGTGGTATGTGTAGTTATTGGAAACTGTAAAAAGATTTTTTCGATTTTGAAAATACCGGGCTGGTTTGGCTTTCGAGCGGGTATTGTCTTGTTAGAGTCGCGAGGAAATTTATTGTTTGTTTGTCTGTCATTTATCATTCGGGCAAAAAGTATGATATAAAAGCTGGACTGTACATATTTGTGTAGTGCAAGAATCAGTGGAGGGAGAAACTTTTTGAAGGAGTTTTTATTTGTTAGAAAGCTTACATGATACAGTTGTGTATCGTAAATCTTTCTGTAAAATGTAATTATGTTTCAAGAATTTATTTGTTTTTATAATCAAATTTTCTTAAACAGTTTCATGTCTAATAATACTTGGTTTCTACTTTCACTCTCAAATGTATATTGGAAAAAACTACCAAGTTAATCGAAAGCTTTTAATTAGTATAGAAATTTCTCGTGCATATTTACTCTGCATTATAGTTTAATTCTTTTGATACTTTGAAAATTTGGTTGATGCATACGCCAATCAACGTTGTAATTGGCTTTATAAATTTCACAAGTATGCAAAAAAGTCAATTTAAAACCTAAAAAACATTTTTTGTTGAGAGTCAACCCAGGGCAGTTTATAGTTTTAAAAGTATGCGGTTAGGGATCATGAATTGCAGTTGAAATCACCGTGATAACACGAAAAAAATTACCGATAATTGACATGACTTTTAAGACTTGTGTGATATAACTGTAATTTTTACCGCCCTTCATTAAAATTCCAGGGTCGTAATGTACGGCACAATTACTATTTTTTTAAAATAATTTTACAACTTGATTTTTATAGTTTTATCAGTATAGTCTTTCAAATATTATGAATAAAAAGGTAATTAATTTCACAATGCTTCAACTGCGATCTTCAGCGAAACAATTTAATATAGTTTGCGTACATGAATGCCATTATGTAATGTGCTTTCAGCACATTTTATACGTTGTGCCAGAGATACCTCTCATCAGATTACGTTAATAAATGCAAAATATCAACCGGATGCATTTGATTTTAATTACATGGAAAATAATGTCAAACGTACGTTTGATCTGACAAATTTTATTACGTTTAACGCCATAGCTGTCAATATACATGATACACATGTAAAAAATTAAAGAAAAATCCTTAGGGAATTACGATTCAGAATTACGATTCACCCAAACGTAATCAGACAGAAGAGACCAAAATTAAATCTACCTACTTACCCACACCGCTGTCACATACTCAAGATAGAATTTCGCTCGCGCAACACTGCACCTGCCCGCTCGGGCGGGGGGGGGGAGGTATATTTTATCGCGGCGCTCGGGGGCTCGCGGCGGGGGTTTTAAGAAAAAAAAAAGCCGAAACTCAACTGACCGGTCGTAACGAGGCTACACTCGGGAAACAAGCGACGAGGCGGAGTCGTTGCCTCGCCGAGAATTGACAAATAAAATTTCATCGGCCCCGCCGAAATTGCGAGGCTTGCCTTTATTTTGCTTTGAGGTTTGGCTTGAAGATGTTTTGGTTACATACAGGCGAGCTTTCTTATCGTGAATTTATTTGATGCGCGTGGGAAAGCTTTGTTTGAGAAAATAGTTTCCGGTCGATTTACGAGTGGCGGAATGAATGAATCTCTCGCCGATAAATTATCGATGTAATATTCAGATTTTTTTTGATCGAGCAGAGTGTATACCTTTTATGATTTTTAATCAGTGCTTGCCGTAAATCATTGTTATTTTTAATAAATTTAACGCTGACGTGAATAATGGATGGAAAGAATATTAAGTTTGATTATTTACGTTTGGAATTTTTGTAATACTGCTTTTAAGATTTTTTCCTTTAAAAATCATTATGTTAAAAATTCTTAAAGTTTGAAATATTATAAAACTTTTTTAATTATCCTAGAATATAATTTATGCCTAAATATTAAAATTTCTCTTAGCGACAGACAATAATTTATCAGCATACTTTCATAAACTAAGTGCAAAAGGATAAATAAAACTAAATTAACTATAAACCGATTTTGTACACAGTTTTGCAATTCCATAAGCTTTAGAAATTGCACGCTTTATTTTGATTGATGAAATTATCCCGAATACAATTTTATCAAAAATTAATTTCCCATCAAAAAGAAAAACACCACTCCACATACGAATGGATATCCATACACACAGTATCACCCGTAAAAGCACATAAACTTCACAGTAGCAATACATTAATTCTGCCAATTAGTGCCAATAAAATAGACCTAGCTAATACACACTTTCGATAACCCACACACAGACACTCAGCAATCCGCGTCTCTCGATAAAACAACCCCGCACCTATCGCTCTCAATGCAACCATCAAATTCCACCGGCAATCCGCCATATTACTGCAAATACCTCCTACCATTTCCTCTTCGATCACCTCGCCGTTATCGTCCCTCCTTCCACTGCCGCATTCCCTCGACTTTTATTATACCTAACCCGATATTTACTCCTTTTCCAAATTACGCTCGAACGAGGGAGATTTGCGTGTCACTTTTTCAAGCCGGCAGTGGGTATATCTATAAAAGAGCGCGCTTGTCACGGTTCGAAGCGTGCGACTTGGTATAGACTGGAATGTTATTCCAATTCTTTTTACTGCGCTCGTCACGAACGCTCTGAGCCGAAGTCTTCATTATCTCCGTTCTTTGACGAAGGAGTGCCGTGCGTGCGCTAATTATGGAGATGCCAACTGTATTTGCTTCGACTTTTTTTTATTTAATCGCTGCTAATTACGATTGAAATTTTCGTGATTTAGTGCTATTTGTGTCGCGAGCGATTATCGCAGTTTTCCGAGAGGCCTGATTAAAATCAATCAGCCGCTGTTCAAACTTTCTAAATCCGCCGTATCTCCCGACGATATAATTATTTTTGCAATTTTCATCGATAAGTATAACAAGAGCAAGAAAATCGAACCGCGAGCCAAAAGAAAACCTAAACCAACGCTCGAACCAGTCCGACGAATCAGAGCGATTATATATTGTACATACATCGAGATACACGCCGACCGGAAATTATAGAAATTGGATTATTTATCTCCACTTAACAGTAAACTACGCGGCGCGGCGACCTGATCCTGCTATCCTACTTCTCCCACTCCCTCCAAGCACCACATTCGCATCTCGACTATCCGCGTAATGGAAATAACGAGCGCGCCAGCCTAAAAGTATATTGTAACCAGCTATAAGCCCTAATTACCGGCCATAAGTCGCTCCCCGGCGGACACCCGTTCGGTCATTAAGCCACGCTAAGTAGATGCGGCCTCGCGCAAAAATCCCGAGCGCACGGCTTCACTCTACCCGCTCGTCTCGAAAAACACGCGTTTTCCTAGCGCGCACGCACGTAAATTGCGCGCGTGCACCTAGCCATTTTATATCGTTTTAGCAATAATTTACCCTAGCGCTTATAATCTCGCGATTACGAGGAGCGAGCACGAATTATCAGATCTAAAAAAAGTACGGACCTCACGGCGACGGGCTGCCATATACCCACGCGCGTGATACAAAGCGCGCCTGTACTTGCGCTGAAAGCTCGCTTTTTATCGATAGCGCTGATTAATCGAGATTAAACGCACGTCCGAACGAGGACGTCGACGTTCCGTTAAGTCATGCGCGTTGTGGGGGAGAAGGCGAAAAAAGCGCCAGACGCGGCGAGCGCGTTATTAATTACGCGTTTTACGGGTGGCTCCTTACGGCCGCGGCTTAATGAGCTCGGGCCGCGCGCGCGCGCGCGGCCATTACGATTTTGTTTTATTGCCGCGCGCCGAGGATTCGCTTTCGCTCGCGGCGCGCGGCGGCCCGGCCGATTGTCGCTGAGAGGAGGCGTAATTAATAATTACCCCACTGAGATTATAATTAGCTTGCTCGTTTCGCGTATTGTTTTGGTCTTGTTTGATTGTTGGGCAGTTTTGTTGACGCGGGGTTGATGTTGCTGGTTGACAGTGGGATTACCTCGGTTTGACTTGATGTTGTTAATGCGTCTTTAGTATGTGAGGCGTGTGGCTTGACTTCAGTTGAGATAGTGCTCATTAGTTTATGATTATAATTACCGGTCTATCGCTGATGGATTTGCCTTATCTTTGAGATGGATTAGTGTATATGTACTCGAAATTTAAATTTTTGATTTAACGGGAAAATGTTTATGAAATCTAACCACGTGAATCGATTACAAAAATATGTCCGCGCACTATAAAATTAAGCAAAAATGCACGCGCTCTTAAGGTTGCACATTTTCATATCTTCAACCAGTTTTACAATCTCATGCATACGAGCGCCCACGGTCAGAAGCTGAAATAGTATTTTCTCTGAAATGAAGTAGCGCATTTTTTTTCGCATGCGAAGCAAATTATAAAAGCGATCCTTTATTTTTGCATACATAAATTTTGTATAATCAAATAATGAATATAATTACGTTATACTATATAGCGCTGGCATAATGGGACTCTCACATTTTCATTCCTGTTCATTTTTCAAACAGGTGCAGGACAAGGCCATTTTCCACCTTATAAATATGTACGATATCTCACTCTCTCGATCCCCGCCCATTCGTATACAGATAAAAACTCGGAAAACCACATTTCGAGACATTTTTCTTCTCCCCCCCCCCCCCTCACCTCTAGGGGACTACCAGAAATTACGGTAATCCTCAAATAGAAACGTTCCGTTCGGAGTATAAGAAAATTATCTCGAGGAATTCACCTTGGCGGCATCCGAGCGCCGATAAGATACATTTGAGGTGCACTCTTACGATTTATTCGAGTGCGCCGACGCTCTTTTTTTTCCGACGGAATGGCTCGCGTCGGCGCGGAGCTATTTCAAGAGCGCGAGTAGCCGAGATCAGTGCCTATCGACTTTCTTGCTTTGTGGATCGAAAAATTGGCGAGTCTGGGGGAATAATTTTAATTAATCTGTTTGCTGGCGAGAGGAGAAACTTTTCATTAAATTAATCACCGTGAATGATTAGGTTATTAATTATTTGCGGTTTATCGCTACAGACGGAGGCTTGCTTGCAAAAAGTAATGAGTTCTTAAACATTTTTGCGAGATGGATGCGGATATTAATTGTGAGTTATGATAGCGATCGTTTTTAATTAAACGCACTAAACTGTGGCAGCTAAAAGTTAAACTCTGCGTAAAACTGCTTATGACACCTGAAAATTATTAAATTATTCTTCAAGTACGCACTTTCCTTCTCACACCATGAAATTCAGATTATTGATTTCTCATTCAGACGAACTTTAAGATAGACATATTAAAAGTGCAACAGTAAATGTCAATCAACCGATAAAATTCAAAATTCCCGCCACTTCGAACCTCCTCTTAATAATAACACCTCAATAAAAAATGAAATTCCCCCGCAGTAACCGGCGCTACTACAATTGCAATAAGCAATAGTTTCGTGACGACATTACAATTTACGATGCACGGCCAGATGAAAACTAATCCCCGTTGAGAACCTGCTTTTTCCACTATGTACCTTTCTTACGGTACAGAGCAATAAATTCCCAACGATCTTTCACAGTAGGTTGTCTCTACGCGCGCGACGCGAATGACGCGATTAACATTTCGTTTTCATCGAGTTTGGATATTTTACTCAGCTAGGCGCACAGATTTTTACTGTTAGAATCAGGTATCACTCGGCCGGGAGCTCGATTTCCACGTGGGCACGGTGAGTGTGATGCATTATGCATTTTGATGTTCACGGTGCTTGAATATTTTATGGGTTGGCCCGATAATTTACAAGCGCTGGCCGGTGTTTTTCGAAGATATCGCAAGGTTTTTTTTTGATAAAAATGGAGATGCGGAAGATTGTGGGATCTATTACGACAGGTTTATTATTTAAGTACTGGGGTAAATTGGGGATAATAGAATACATTGGTGTTTGTTGTGACTTTATTTTGACGTTTGCTATTTATAAAGAGCAAGATAAAGATAAACTTGTAAAGTGTGTACACCTATTTCACAAATGTAGTTTACGATCGTCATAATTTAACGTACGTATGTATATTTTTTTATTCAAAACATCTATATAATTTACAATGCATCATAATTTTTAAAAATTATAAACATTTGTTATTGTAATCAATTACTGTAATCTTAATTTTCTTTTCAAATTTAACACCAAATAGCAACATCAAATTTATTAAATTTTTATGATAAACATGTATAAATTTATTATCAAGCGATTAATTTTTTATGATCATTATTCAGGATATTTATGCCAATAAAAAACGAGCAACGCTTAAAATATAATTTACAACCTACTCGATAATTATTTGATAATTAAGTTGAATAGAAAATTCCCTTCCTCAAATCATGTAAAAATGTTTACTGCAACCTTTGCACAAGTAGGTGTAGGCTGAGTCTAGTCGGACACTGACACCAAATGGTACGTGACTGAATTTTCAAGCTTTCACGCACCTCGCATCTACTAAATATTATTTTACAACAAGTCATTCTCTAAAAATCGACAAACCATCCATCTCCCAAAATCCAATTAACAAAACCAAATTCATCTTTCAAACCGAACATCCAACTTCTCCACCCTGCGAATTCCACAACCTCTCTTTTCTTTTCCCAAATTGAAATATCTCCATTAAAGTAACAGCGATATTTTCTAGGCCGCATACCGCCACCTTCCCACAGCCCCGCAGCCCTACAATTATCCTCTCCCGATCCGCGCATAAAGACAGATACTCAGATTTCCACAGATAGCATCCAGCCGGAACGAGAATATCCAGCCCGCGACTAGCTCTCCGATGCAAAAGAAAAACTCGCCTCGCTCGCTCCTTGCACGCGAGCCTCACGAATTCGATCTTTCGAGCTTTAGAGTCGTCTTGCAATGGAAAAAGAAGAGGCCGATGTCGCCCTTTGATTTACGAGCGGTTTCTGCTCCTAATTAGAATTCAAAAGGCCCTGGCAGGCGCGCGTACAGCCGGTAGGGCCCAGGTGGCAATGACGCCCGCGGCGAGCTCCGCGGCGGAGTACAGCCCAGCGAGAGAGTAGTGAAATATCCCCGGCTTATCTCTTTGTTACATCTCGCGATTTCGTCTTAATTCTCTTTTAATTTCCGCGCGGCCGCCGTGATTAATGGCAGGAAATTCCAGTGCTACATACCGCCGGCTGAGTGGGCTGTGTGTGTACCTACAAAAATTTCATTAAGCCGAGTGTCTGGGATATATCGAGTAGGGGCTCAGTGTGGTTTGTGCATTGGAAATTTTCGATTGGATTGTTGGGTGAATGTCTAGGTATACGAAGTACTGTTGCTGGATAATGACATTTTCATTAATAAAACGAAAATTCTATTGGATTTCTCGTGTTATTACAAGTCACGTAAATGATTGATTCATCCATAGATAAGGTAATAAATCATTGAAAAAAATAGATGTTTTTGCTTTGACGGTTTCATTGTTAATATTTTATACCGTACTTTTATTTCGAGCTCTCTGAATCCTGCCGATATTTTTTCCCTTGGCGACTTAACGGGCCAAGCTGCGCGCACGCTTGTGTACAAACGCACCGGCAGCCATCTTTCTTTTACTCACGCGCTCGCTCATATATATACGGCCCATAAAGACGAGATTTTACGATTATTGGTACCATCGCGTTCTCAACCGTACGCCAGGCTATATACGAATTTGGTTGATTAATTGAGACTCTGCCTTTACTCTCGCGCGATTTTGACGAGTCTGAATTCCGAGGAATTCGGGCCCTTTTTATGTCGTTCTCTTATAATGTCCTTTGATCGCGACTGTGAAAATCTATGGAATTTCAATAAAGAAGATAATAATAATAATAATATGAATAGTCTCGGGAATGTTTGAAAAGAGTAATCAAATATTTTTAAATTAAAATTGTTATGACTGTTGTTTGGCAGGAAGGAAATGAAAAATTTAATGAATTCTGTCAAATGAAATTTACTCAGGCTCAAACGATTTACTTGAGCTTCGATGTGAATTAAAATGTTTTACGACAATGACCCCTTTGGAAATTGTTTTAAACACATTCAGTGCAAGATTAAGTGTAAACTGTAAAAACTATTGTTTTTCTTTAGTTTATTCTGTAAAATAAATTTAAGAAATGAAACCAGAAGCTTTTAAGAAAATTTAAATACCTTATCTGCATTCCTTACTTATGTAGATATAAGAGTATAAATTGAAAATATTATTTTGTGAAATCTACTTCAACTATCGTTTCAAGGAAGTAGTAACATTTATCCTTAATGTAATTTTTCCACTTAACTCTGTAAAATTTATTATTATTTATCTAAAATTAGAACTTATGTATGTGAAGTAATTATACGCACTTACACACCTAATCACATTTTCCTTTAAGTGCGCTTTTAACTACTATAAACATGTTGAGCACGATTTAATTTTCTCAATTTATTCAAATTGCTCTTAATGAGCAGCGAGAAATTGAGCAAAACTTTTTATCTTGCGTTCAATACTTTTATAAATGTAGTAGATAATAATCACATTAAATTCGATTATCAGAGTCATCAAAAAAATATCATCCATATATATATAACTTATGTTTTATTGCGCACCCTCTAATAAGCAAAATATCAACATAATTATCCCCTCTGTAGCGCCTAACTAACGACGATCCCGTTGTCCCCACAGCATTCCTTAACAAAATTTGGTACTTTCCAACACAGAGTATCAAAGCAAAACAGTTCATTAAAAACTCTCCTAAACCCAATCAGCACCTCAGCGCAAAACTACCAACATTCAAAACTCACCAGCACATACAAAAATTCTAACCACAACTCTTTTCTTCCCCCTCCCACAGGAAGGTGTGCAAGAGCTGCCGGTGCCCGCGGGAGGAGCACCAGCGCAGCCCCTCGGAACCCGGTCTGGGGCCCGTGGTGGGGAGCCCAGGTGGCCTGGTGCCGGGCACCCGCATGGCCATGGCCGGCGGCGGCGGCGGCAGCACCGGCACACCTCTGGGTTCGCCGGCCGGCGGCCACCAGCAGGCCCTGCCGCCACCGGCCCAACCACTGCAGCACCATGTCGGCGGTGGCAGCAGGCCCGACAGTTTTGAGAGCCCGGTGCACCCGGTGATGCCTGGAGTCGTGGGCGGCATACCGCCGGTGGTTCAGGATGCTCTGGTTCAGCAGCACCATCATCAGAGGCACTCGCAGAGCGACGACGACAGCGGCTGCGCCCTCGAGGAGTACACGTGGGTGCCGCCTGGACTCAGGCCTGATCAGGTGGGTTTTTGCTTTTTTTTTATTTGTGGGAAGGTGGGATATTGGTTTAGACATTACAAACTTGATTTTATTTTAAGATCGATGTTCAAACTTGAGAATTAAGTTGAATTGTTCGCATTCAAGGGTTGGCAGTAATTATTCAGAAAGGTAGAAGAATTAATCGTTGTTTAGATGGTGAAAATATTATTTGCAACATTCCAATTTAATTCTGCAATAAATACATTATTTACATCACCATGTTTGTTATTAGATGAATAGTATTCAAATATAAACATAAATTTTATGTATACAAACGAACCAAGTAAACTACAAGCAAAATTACTTTTAAAAGTCAACTAGCAATGAATAGTATAAAATTTTAATCCGATCAAGCCTCGTGTATTCTCGTGAAATCCAATCTAACTAACTAATCCATTCCTACGAGAGGATCAATTCAACGTACACCTGTAGTTAATTCGCGACAAAGCTTTTGCAGCGCTTTTATCTAACAGCTACATCGGAGATTCCTCTTCAGTTCTTTGTCGAATGCAATCAAACAAATTCTTTCGTTTATTCCGTTTTTATTAACGTTTTAAAAGCTGTTTTTTAAATTTCTGAATAAGAATTTGTAAAAAGTATATAAAAATTGACAAGATGCATACTATTTAAGTATTTATCACGAAAACTTTAATAGAATATTGTAATTTTAATTTTTTTTAGTATTATAAGTTCACTAATATGAAGTCGTATCACATAATTTTATCTTTGGTATAATTCATAAAAAATAAAAGACTTTCAATAGCCAACAGGCTACTTAATCCATCAGATCCAGTTCCCAAAATAAACGCCATTCACAATTAGCATTATCAAAAGTGCTTTAATAAAACTTAACTTTTATGATCCCAGAAGAATTACGTGGAAATAATGTCAGTAAACATTGAAAGTTTAGAATAGCAAAACGAGTCCGCGAAAAAAAAGTTAAACTGGAAGTTTATATGTACTGACAGCTCCGGCAAGGTAAATTTATGCGACGTTCGTGAGCGTTTTTGTTGAGGCGACTCTTCTCTCCTGAGGTAAGAGTCGAGTTTATAAAGTAATGATGATTACGGCGTGTTTCGGAATGCTACCCGAGCAAACTGCGCAGTGCACATCAATGACGCGGGCGACGATCTGAATCTCAATGATCTCGTGGGAAATTCCAGCCTTGAGGATGAAAGTTTGCTGGAATTGACGCGAAACGAAAGTAACGCAAAACTACAAAATTTTAAATTCAATCTGAAACACAATACGGCCGAATAAAAATTTAACAAAAATCAGTTCAGCGCGTTAAAATTTAAAAAAATTCCAGTGTATAAGCTAACCACACCTCCGACCGAGAAATAAAAAAAAACGATTCCACGACAATCGCAGCGATTCAAACAAGCCAGGGACAGCATAATAAACACCCAACGCCCTCGGTCAGTCAGTGCAACATTACCAGAACAAACGCAAACTCTCCTTTTTATCAAAGCCTCGGCTCGCTCCCTTAATAACAGCCGGCTCATCCGCGCACAAAGCAAACAGCTACCGCTCGGCGGGGAAAACAGCGAGAAAGAGACGGACACGCGTACATCAGCCTCTGCCGAAGAAACACCTGTCAGGAGAGAGAGAGAGAGAGAGAGAGCGCAAGCGAAAAGGTCCCGCAGAGTGGCAGGCTTCAAATTTACATGAAAGGGAAGTGCCTTCGCTCGGACGTGCCGGCATGAGAAAAAGCCAGGATAGAGGGAGCGGGTAAAAATCGAAAAACGGACGCTGGAAGGATGAAACGGAGGCTCTTGTTGGATTTGTTGGCCGGCCGATGGGTTATGGTTAGCGATCGGTAATAAGCGCGCCGAGGGGACGGCCGAGGATGAGGAGGCAGGTTTCGTTGTAATGGGAGCGTCATTCGTTGGGGGGGAAAAAAAGGACGGTTAGCGCGGACGGCTCGGTGATACGCTGGGTTTGATGGAAATGCAGAGCTGTCGGGATTGGAGGCGAGGATGGTTCTGAGGCTCTTTGAGCTTTGTGTGTGAGATCGTTGGTAGAGGTTTAGTGGATTAGTAATTTTTTTTTTTTTTGCTGGGGGTTAATCGTTGTTTATCGGCTCATTTGCTGCTAAATGAGTTTGGAGGGCGGGGAGGGATGGGGGAATTCATTGTAATGAGGAGCTTACAGGAGTTGGCAGGTGCTTTTTTGTGAAGCAGATAAATTACGAGCGCAATTATTATTTCTAGTATGGGAACACGCGAAGAAATTATCAAATCGGGCAAAATAAATAGTGAAACTGGGATAATTACATAATCAACGTAACTATGATAATTAGTAGATCTTGCGTACATTAAGTTCATTATTTAAATCTTTTCGCGGAGTTTGATAAACTTATAATTTTGCCACATTAAGATGTCAAAAAGACTTTGTTTTTTTTTAAATAGTATTTGATTCGTACAATAATTAAACTTATTATTTATATACAAATAAGCTAAGAGATCAAGAAGTCATAAATATAATAATCTCGTGCTTAAAAGTAAATAAAACAATTAAATTTTTAGTTATAATAAAAATATATCTGCAATACCACTTATCTGAATTTACTTCAAGTAAATAATTTCTTATAATGTAATAAGATATAATTAACTTATTCTTTTTGATATAAAACTTTAAAATTTTTTAAATAAAATTTTTTTTATTTCTTCTTAGCATGTTGAATTTTTCGATGATGTAAACGGCAATCTAACGAATAAAAATTGCTCTACCATTTTCAATCAAAAATGTAACCAGAACTATATCTACTATAAATTTTAATGAACTTTAAAAGTAAATCAACCATTCGTTCACTCCCACGACTCACTAATTTTTTCGCAATCCACAACTCCCACGAAGCTCAAAAGAATCTCTCCCCGTCAGTTTCAAGCGAAGCGAACAAAAAAAGCCAAGATTCCGCATAAATAAACTCGCGGCCATCTGGCCTCCGCGCACATCCGCGGCTCGAAATTTTCAGTTTTCGCACACGCAGACGTCTTTCTCTCCCCGTAGCTGGCAGCTATACGCTCCACATATATATACACGGGACCAAGAAGGGCAAAGAAACGCGCGTCGAGTTTGCTCTCAGGTGCCCTTTCTTCCTGGCACCTGCGGCGATGGCCGGTTGCGCGCACTCACACAGAAACACATACCCACACATACACGGACGAGTCGTCGTGCAAGCGCTCAGCGGAAGAACAAGCCGCGAGGCTATATCTGCAGAACAACTATAACTCGGCGGCGTCCGCTTATTAGATAATGTAACGATTTCTCTCTCCTCTCGTGCGCCTTTCGAGATTCATTGCTCTTTGTGCGCTGTAAAACTGCTGCGCGGAACGAGTGGGTATACCGGAGAGGGAAGCTGCGATGGTGGCTTCCGCTTGTCCGGGGATGAGTCCGCTCTATCAATTGTTCCGATTGCGAGCGGAGAGCGGCGGCGTTAATGAAGCCCCGGCCGATGTATTAGAGGCGATGGCCCCGAGGTGTCGATCTGGGAACTGATTAATTTGCCGAGTAAATGGAGAGCTATTATTAACGCTTGATTATTCGGGATTTGTTTAACGTTTAGCAGCTGTTATGGGGTATCGATAGTCGGTAATGTCGGCTGCTTAGAGGGAAGCGAATGAGGCTGATACGTAAGCGGCCGGAGATTAAATCAGTTTCAGGCGCGTGTCTTTTTACCTTTTGCATTTGTGATGTTACTACTCCTGGGGCTGATGGAAGTTTTCTATTTGTGGTTGACGTATGGATTATTGAGAAGATTGTTTTACTGCGGCTCTTTATTGTAAGCTATCTAAAGGATAAATGACTGGAAGAAAATATTGATAATTATTTTAAATGTTCTTTTTTAATGTGATTATCTTATTCACTAAACCTGTTACATTTATAGAACAAGTACGTATTTAAGCTTTGTTAGACCATTATGCGTGATTAAACAAGTTTTTACCAACGAGCATTCTATTTTAATTTAGATTTAACATCTAAAATTTAATACATATATACACATTCAAACTTAAAACAATAACGCTATCATTAAAAACCAAAAACCTTAGTCCTAAAAACCAATCCAACTTCCCAACCACTCAAAACCTAATCCCCAAGAGACACCCAGACCACCAGCTCCCTACATCTCCCCATCAAACCCAAAGACCACACCGAGCACACAACTCCTCGATAAAACCCGTCCAAACGTCCCTTACCCACCTCATCCGGGATACATCCGCAAAGACTAAAGAAGGCCTTCCACTATCCCCCCAGGTACATCTCTACTTCAGCGGCCTGCCGGAGGACAAGATCCCGTACGTGGGCAGCGCCGGGGAGCGAGAGCGCGTCAGGCAGCTGCTCCAGCAGCTACCGCCCCACGACAACGAGGCGCGCTACTGCAGCGGCCTCAGCGAGGAGGAGAAGCGCGAGCTGCGCGTCTTCGCCGGCCAGCGAAAGCGCGAGGCCCTCGGACGTGGACAGGCTAACCAGGTATGTGTTGCGATATGAAAGTTGACTTTTTTTTGCTTTTTGCTTTGTTGTCGATGTGGTGTTCACGCTTCGGCGAGTCTTCGTTGGGAATGAGGTTTCGTCGGCGGTTTTTTT
>JAPYZA010003318.1:0-23929 GCA_030522685.1 Eupelmus azureus | reverse complement strand
TCGGCATGGTCTGGACGTACATCGTGCAAAAAATTGAAAGCATGCAGTCATTACTGACACTTGCATTACGAAAAAGATTTTATAAAATGTATCTCAACGCTATAAGAAGTTTCATCCTGTTGTTTACGTTACAGTGAAAGTTTCAGCCAAGATTTTGCACGATTGGCATGCTCGCTATTTCTGATTGTTTATTTGCGACTAATTGCTTATTTTTCTACAGCTGCATCGGGGACTATACATTTTTATGACGCACGACTTTTTTCTCTAAGATAAGTCTAATAAAAATAAAAATGACTGTTGGTGCAGTCTTTGAATTTTTTCAAAAAAAATATACCTATACTCACATTTTTCGAATCGCTCATGACTATGACAGCAACGGAAGAGCACAAGTTGAGAGCCGCCCCAATGGTCACGCACATTGTTATTAAAAACACTTGCACGTGTCTCGCAGCGAACTTGTCTAAAATTACAGATAAACAATATATATTTCATCGACAACAAACCTTCGAACGATCGAAAAAAATCGAATCATTTCCGCAATCATCTCATACTTCCACACATTGCGCCTCTGATCTCAACAAACCTGCTAGCAGCATCATCTTCGGTTCTCCAAAAAGTTCGGCTGTGTCGCAAACGTAATTTCCTAACTATACACCGCTCAAAGCAGTCCCACCTACTTCCCTCCGTAAAAAATCTAAAATCCAAAATCAAGCGTATCCTCTAAACCCAAATACCATCTTCCTCCTATCCTCCCAAAAGTCAGCAATCTCCATGGTACATCACAGCCGAAAACAACCCAACTCACTCAAAATCACATATCTTCGAAATCTCGCACTCCGGGCACTCGTATCACCTCTCGCCTTTATGCACACTGCAGAACAAAAAAATCCAGAAGCTCAAAACGACAAACAAGCACGGCGCACAAAGTGCAACATTTTTCGCGGTAGCGCGGCTCTCCTCGCATTCATAATCCTCGAAAAGCTTCTAAGAAGAGCGTCGCGCGCTGCGGCTCGCGTGCCTCTGATTGCGCATCGTTAATCCGGCGCACCAGATGGGATATAATACGGTCTCTCGCGCGATGCTCCGGGCGCCCGCGCGCTCTATTCGAAAACGACGAAAAATCGTCTGCTCCTGCCCCCACCACTGCCTTCTGCGTGTGATATTTATACGTTTTATAAATAAACCCCGCGGCTTTGTTTGTACACACCCCGCCGAATTGGCGTTTCGAAATGTTTTCCGTCGCCCGCGAGAGCAATAACAACAAAATACAAGCGTCAGCTTGAGCGCGGAGCGGATGTGTATGCGACAATGGGTAAGTTCCCTTGGCTAGCAAGATAAGCCGGCCGCGCTATGCCGTCTTAATAGGAAGTAAAGACGGGCGACGCTGCGCTTTATTGGCGGGATACACAGAGAGCGCGGAGAGCAGCGCCGGCGGCCCGGCTAGCTTCATAATCGGCACGCTCGTTTTTAATTGAATAACGTAGCCGCGCGCGCGGATGGTAACGTGAGATAATACAGAGGAGAGCGACGACGCAAATCAAAAACGCGCGGCTCGCGTCCCACGGCGAAAATTATTGGCGTAACGGCGTTACGTAATCCGCGAGCTCGACGGCTGCAATTTTCGTTAAGCAACGGAAAATTATCCACCGCCGGAGAGAGAGACTTTGTTCGCTTAAAGACAGCCGAATTTTTCGCTACACCGTGCTGCCGGCGTTTAAGAAAGTCGAGAGCTTGCGGTCAGTTCGCGCGGCCGGATGTAGCAGAAGACGCGCGCGGTGCATGCCGGGAGCCGTTTAGAAGGGGAATGTATCGATGGAGAAGATCGCGGAGATTGCGCTGGATTTATGCGTGCCGAGCTGACGGATATTTATTGTTTTGTTTGTGTTGTTTTAGTTTTATTAAATGATAGTGTCCCGGGAATCTGAGGCGGCTCGGGAGTGATGGATAGTCGCGGATTGCGTGCTTGAGCGTCACTTGAAATTAAGCCGGGAGAGCGTCGGGTTTGATGCGGTTTTTATAGTTTCGAGATCGGTCGGAGCTAGATAAGGGATTGCTGAAAATTTTTGGAATTTATAGCGATGATCGGCAGGATTTTTAGTTGCGAGTTGTAAAAAATTGTTTATGTATCCTGCATAACGTATGATATATTGTTGTATTACCGCACGGCTACGTAGCACATGACATAATCCGAAGTTAATTACTCTCGAAACAATTATGCTAATAGGCTTCTATCTTTACCCTTACGTATATGCTTCCAAGTAACTTCTGCTTCGCCTCTGATTGACTAATAATTTCTCTTCACAGGATAATTTATCCTTTTTTTTATCGCTTCTGCTAATCACTCTTAATTTTGTCAATTTAAATTAATCGCTCTCCTCCGATCAAGAAACTCCTGATCGCTCGAATTACGCAATCGGAATGCGATAAAACAATAAAAAAAAAATTAATAAAAAAACCCAGGATCAATCCCACACCTTCAGCTTCAAGCGCGTCAAGCCTGCTCAGAACGATACTAACCGATCCAGATTTCGATGCTCACTGACCGAGCGCGCGCTCGATTTTTGGAGCACTTTTTTCCCCCTTCCGCCGCGGCTATACTTGTCTAAGCTTCTAAGCACCTCCATAGTCGTAATATAGTTCGCGAGCTCTAATTAATTGCTTCTCGCGACCTTCGCGCCTAGCAGCCGCCGAAATTTTTGCGGACACGTGCGGCTAATTCATATTTATGGAAATACCGGCTCTCCGGCAAACTGGAAAAATAAAATAAAAGAGCCGGTTGTGTAATACAATGGCCGCATTGAACCCCGTCGTCCGCTTGAGGCTGCCATAAGGAGATGGCATTATTTAGTACGTAATTTATTCAGGGAAGCGTTTACGAGTTCGTTTTAAGATAAAAGCGCGCTCTTCCTCTAGCCGATTACTGTCTATTATTGAGACTCTTTTAATTATTATAATTGGACTTCGTGCGGGTGAGCATTTGTAGCTATTTGCGCTCTAATCCGAACTATTAGGCAAATCTTGCGAAGCTTATTTTTCTGTTTACGATTTTTATTTGCGATGGTGGTTGGAGGGATATTAATTTATTAGTATCATATGGCAGAGGCTACGCACTTGGTGGTAGTGAGAAGGAAAGATTTTTAACAATCTTGTGTACAGCATATGAGTGTGCAGCTGTGTCTTTCGGAGGACTTGATTGATTAGTAGTAAAGCTCATGTTTTCGTTTGCTAAGGATCAGACCTGCGGATAAAAGCCCAATTAGATGCGTTGTTATTTTAGAGGAAATTTGTTATTTTTAGAGTTTTCGTATATTATGTGTAGATTCATTAAGTTTGCTATTGTGCTTTTGAAAAAGCTTCGAAGTTGTTATTTTTTTAGAATTTTAACACTTGTATGCTAAAACTTTAATGAAATTTTTAGAAAATATTATGGTCATTTTAGTTATACCAAGTACCAAAATTAATAAAAATTTATTGTCGAAATTTCATAAAAAATTATAACCCTTACTTCTATTAAATAGATACATTAAAATCAATAAAAATTTTGACTTCTTTGCAAAGTATAATTTGTCTATTATTATTCAAAATATATAAAATATTTAAAGGACTGTCGGAATCCTACGGTACATGAATCATGCCTTATTTTCCAGATTTTTTATGTGATTAACAATCTCATATATAGTCTGATAAGTTTATATGCTTTTATCATAGTAACGGCTATAGGGTGCCCAGCTTATTAATGAATGGAATCGCTTATTAATTAATGAATTAACAAATATAAAAAGATTGCTGAATGAAGAATCAAGTAATCCCGTATTCGTAAAGTTTTTAACGCAATTGTTATTTTTACAACTAATCTGGTTAATTCATCAGCTATTTCACGGTAGCAGCTTCGGTACTTAGGCTGTTAAATAATGATAAATAAGTAATTAGTTTAATATAATAAAAAATAAGGTATGCGTATGATAATGACAGATTAGTACATTTTTACAAGAAAAGTCTTATTTTTCCTGCATTTGATCAAGTCATTAATTTCAATTAAATGAAGCTAATTAGGTGCCAGTGATTTGGCAAAGATTATTTTTACCAGATAGTCTATCAAAGGTACTTTAATTTTATTAGGCAAAAGAAAATTAAAAATTAATGTTAGCATTAAAACAGTAAGTGCTAGAATTGTGTATACTTAATATCAAATAATTGTTATGACGCATTCCAAGATTAATTGAGATATCTTATACCATGTATAAGTACTTGATTGTTCAATAAGTTTCACTATATATATTCAAGAAAACGTAAAAAATGAAAAATCAGAATCAAATATGCAAGAAAACGATTAATAAGCAAAGTTGCTACAATCAATTACAAAACTTTGTTTTTTTTCCTTTATATTTCTAATTCAAGCATGTACCACTTAAACATTATTATGCAAATTTTATTTTTGCAGGGCGACTAATGTGATTAAGGAATTTTACAATGGTAAAAGCTTACTAAAAGAGAAAAAATTGCATATAGGTAGTTAATTGTTACTAACTTTCACGATGCTCGAATTGTACAGATACAATTCAAGGTATGTACTTGAACAGTCTTTTTAGGTCGTTCATGATAAGTAATAAGTGTGTTAGGTCACAGGATGTTTTGTAAAAACGAATATTTTTGTTTCCAAAAATTGATAAAAATTATTCTAAAATTATTGAATTTTAAATAAGCGGGTCTTATCTGAGTTATTACATACGTATACTTGTAGTAGGATTGTGCAAGAATTTTGGCAGATCGCTTACTCTTTGTAACTCATGCCGAAATAATTAAAACAGGACCTTCGTTGTACTTGTGATAAATTGTAATATCCATATGTTAATGAAATTTTCGTTATTAAGAATAATATAAAAATATTTTATCACTTTAATTCAATGAATCACATTATATTCTCAAAAACTAAATTTAATATATAACATTTACTAACATACGTCAAGAAGAATAAAATAAAATTCCCGATTAACATGATACGTGTATTTTAAAAATTTATATAAGACTTTAAAAATGTGGTTATTTTATATTCGGAAAATCTACAAATAGAAAGTTTCAAAATGTTCGTAAAAGCAAAAACGCACTTTTAGACAGTCAAAAAAAAAGCTGCAAATTCATTAGCTTACTCAAAAGATAGACTAATTGTTTAGTTAGCAGAATCTTACATTATAAAAAATAAAACTTATTTATACAAACTTCATAAATCAATAAAATATTAAAATTTATCATTATAATAAATAAATTAACATTCCTATTACATAGTTATAAAGTTTATGATCTACTTAACTTCAAAAATGATTTTATGAACCTTTTTAAAATTTGTTTAAAACTTTTTTTTAATAAGAAAAAATCAATTAGCGCCAGGTCTGTAATTTAAGTACGATAAAAAGCAAATTTGTTGAGTCATAAAAGTGTATAATTCCATTGTTGTATTCCATTGTTAAGTAAACAAATAATTAATACAATTTTTTAGTTTTTACAAATTTTCGAAATATTTGTCTATTATTTACGAAAAAACAAAATATTTTTATAGCACACATTATTGTTTTGGAAGATAATCGATAATTATTTTATGATTATAATCATTATGATAATTATAATCAACAAAAATGTATTTATATTTATATAGAAATAATTATTGTTTATAAATATTCATAGATTCTGAGAATAGTTTTGCTTGCTTTTTAATTCTTTGTTTTATTTTGAAATCAGATAATTTATCTTAAATTTTTTGTTTTTAAGTCTTTTTTTTTAGTTTATTTTTGTAATTAAAGAATTGTTATTAAAATTTTCAAATAATGTTAATGATTATGGTTTCATGTTATACTGCTGAACTATATTTTTCATTAAATTTTATGAGATTTTAATTTTTTGTAAAACTTTAATGATTGTTTTTAGCTCATGAAAAATATAGTTTTGATTTTTTGTATGCTCAGACCATCGGTATAAATTAACTGCAGTAAAAACTACATTTTTACATTACAAAAACGGACTCTAGAATCATTACATTAAAAATTCACTTTCAGGAGTATGAAAAAGTGAAATATTCGATTTCAGAAACACTTTTAAACGCGCAATTATTCTACAAATAATGAACATGTACAAATCTTGTGACAGCTTTTTCAATAGGGTAAAGGTTATAAAAATTCACTTAAAAATCGACATCTGAATATTATGCAACGAAGGAATTTGCAATTTGTTGTAAATTCATGTACAAAAATACGGCTTAAATAATAACCTTTACCTATCTTTTTAACAGCTCGGAAAATTTTTAAATTATAAGTTATTTGTGTTGAAAGAATTAGCCCTTGTTAACTGTAATCCTGGTTTCTCTTACTAATGTAAATCTATTACATAAAATATAATAATTCAAAAAAATTCCTTTAATTTTTTTTAAATTCTTTGAATTATCAATTTTGATAAAAAAATATAATACAAAATATAATATTTATCCCTTTTTTAAATATGAACGGATGAAAAAATAATTAAAAATATTTGAACCGAAATACCTCTGAATGTTATGGCTCGATTGAGCTGGGTAAAGAGAACTTATTCGTAATATAGCGAGAATTTACCTTTCTTCAAAACTTTAAAGCTTATTTAATTATCGCGTTAGAAAAAAACTAATTCTTTTTAAATAAATATTTTTTCTAAATATATCAATATTTTCTCACATATATAGCCACTTAAAAAAAAACAGACATTTTCATGTTTAAAAAAAGAGCTATTACACAATAGAAAATTTTATTTTTTGTATAAATTATATTTAAAAAAATACGATTTTTGCAGTTCTTGTGTAAAACTTAATGTAAGTAGTACCCTGGTAGAAACGTTTCCCATTTTTTGGCCAACGGATGGCTAACTGTGAAGAATTAGACATCCACTAGCCTAGTTTTAGACACTTGGCCACTTTTATTAGTGAAATTTCTACCAGGATAATTTTAACTGTTAAAGATAGTATTACACAGAATATTTTTAGTTGATTTTCACATAATGAGTGTTTATTTCCACCTTAAAGATAATGGCCACTTATTTTCCCGAAAAAGTGGATAAAATGAGACATATTATTTCCGAAAATCTCGAGGAGGGAAATAATGGGCCATTATTTCCTCCCTCGGTCATTATTTCCCCGCTAGCCTTTTTATTTGAAAAAAAATAGAAAAATTATTGAAAAAATAGAATAAAAACAAATAAATGGCCACACTTAAGGTGGGAATAAAGTACTGTATGCACCTCGAGAGTAAAGTCAATTATTCCCTTGGGTAATTACTGACCTCGCTTCGCTTGGGTAGCAAACCACCCCGAAAATAATATACGACTTTACTCCCTTGGTGTATAATGTACTAATTAAATTTGAACGGATTTTACGGTGGGTACCTATATCTACTCTAAAATTTCTTTTTAGAAAATTATTGATCACATTTCGCCTTCGGCTTGGTTAATAATTTACAAGTAATCTGGGATCACTCATTCCTTATCTCTCTAGGTGCATAATATACTATTTTTTTAAGATTATAAAATTATTTGTGTAAAATCATTTCAAAAATATGCTACTACATTATAAATATATTACAATACATACATTCGAATTACGTTTTTATATTGTTCTTTGGAACATCAGTTTTAGTTTACCTCATGACACTTATAGCATAATTTTTATTCGAATGTGATTCATACTATATGGTAAGCTGAATTAACCGAGATCTAAATAATAAATTGGTTTATATTAATACATATTGTAGTGGATGATATAATGACCACAGTAAGAAAAACGGATGTAAGAAACATTATAAATACAATTATAATTGTTAGATAATAAATAACTGCCATTTTTTTACAATCACACAAATAATAATAGCGCGCGAAGCAAAATAAATGTTTCAATCATACAAGATCCTTAAAATGCATGATTTCATCAACTACGAAAAATAACTTGCAATGTTTAATCATACGTCTAAGAATCCAACTTTTTATTCAGTAAAAACAGGCTAATTAAGTTATGCACAATATTAAATCATTTCGACGCTCAAGCTTAATTCGCCGTATATCAGGAAATTATGTTTTCATTAAAAAAAAAAAAAAACGTCGGTTACAGCTTTATAATAGTTTCCTGTAATTTCTAGAGGAACCCGTTTCCGCAAACTGGCATTTTCCGCGTCTGATATGTCAAGCGCAAACGTAATTAATTCAAAGTTAATTTGAGCAATGTAAATTATTTTATACACGCGCGACGCTTAGCTTTATGAGCGTCTAAAAGGAATAAAATCAAATAAATAAAAGCGGGATAAAAATTTATGAAATTATATCACTGTTATAAGAACGCTGTCTACTTTGTAATTAAAAGTTGGGTTCAATAAGCTACTTTAATTAGAACTTACAATCCTCTGATCCCGATTTACTTTCTGTTTTATGACATTCGTATAAATATTAATTTCATCTATCGCACGCTTTAACAGTTACATAATCTAACGCGCAGTTGAATTACTTGAAAAAAAAAAGAAAAAAAATTATACGCCACGAAACAGTGTAACAAAACTTACAGGACTTATAAGTCTCGCAAAAAGTCGGTGTTATAATTTTCAGCGCAAAAAGGCGGCATTTTCGGAGCTACGTCACATAGGCATAACGACATTAAAATTGCGCCACTTATTTAATCTGGCTGTTCGCGGAAAAGACGCGTTGTTTGCCTGAGCGGCTTAAGTACTTTGATTTATATTAAAAATTATTATTGAAAATGTCACGGGACAAAAAGCGCCTGACTGATGTTGTGCACTAAATCACCGGCGCGTTTTCTTTAGTGAATTCTTTACTTACCAGCACGTAATTGCTTGCAACGAGACTACTTTTACCTGCGGTTGATGTTTTTGCATTAAAGTGCAGAAATAGAGTGTAAGACGGTTTATGGATTTTATTGAATATGTTTGTGTTTGCTGTTCAAATTTCTCGAAAGTTTATTTTTAAATTTAATAATTGTTCAAAAATTATCTATACTGCCCCAAAGAACTTTTTTAACTTGTAAGCCGATTAGTATTTGATGACTATTTATAAATTCTGATTCTTAAGATATAATAAATAAATAAAATCATGGAAAAATTCTTTAAATAGAAGAGTCATTGAAAGTAGCGAGCAAAAGTCAAGATTGAATAATCCAGATGAAAAACAGGTACCATATGCGCATCAAATCGCATTTACTCAGTTTATAATTTTTTCAATATTCAAATCATTTAATCTTGAAATTTAGAAGGAAGATCTGATTGCGCGGTTGAATCCTAGTAAAGTAACTCAATATGCCAACGTACAAAATGTATATCTAATTTGCAACACTGCGTAGAAAGCTTCTCTGCGGTAACTAAATATGATTGGCGTATTAAAATGGATAAAATGAAACGATTATTCACCTTTTTTTTTAGTTATAAATAATTGAAAATCCATGTTTAAATCTTATTGAGTGACCATAATTAGTCTAGAATTGCAATCTGTGGCTTTGCGGCCGAATAAAAGATCCAGTTTGGGTATTTTCGAGAACTATGCGCTTTTAAAGTATTGCACTAATTCGCTCCATCAGGAAATACTTACATGATTTGAAACACTAATACATAAGCTCATTAAAAAAGGTATATATATAACGAATCTTATTTATCTCAGCATTATAAAAGTTTTATATTACTCTTTTTTATACACGAAAGTATAAAGTATATTTTTTATGAATTTAAGAGTCGTAATTATGGTAGAAAAATTGTTTATATCTCACAATCAATTTTATATACTTGTGATTAGATTAATGGAGGCAGGGCTAGTTGACACGCGGAGTTCGATGTTCAATTATAAATGATGAACCGTTTATTAGTACTAATATTTCTGCAAAGTCCCCTAATGGGGAGGAAGATGTTAATAAAATAAAAATATTAATTGTGTGTCTATACTAACCCCGCTCTCTCCCTACTCGAGTGTCAACTTTCATACTGCAAAAAGTTTCATTTTTGTGTCGGATATTCACTATATTTTTTGCATACTCTGGTTTACTTTTATATTGTATTACTTTTTGGTGTTTAGTAAACTTGACGCTATATAAATATAACAATAGTATAATAATCATATATCAATAACTATAATAAATATAAATTATAAAGTAAAAAAATTAATAAAATAATAAACATATAAGACACTTGTTAACCAACTGTTTCTGGTGTTAGGTTTGAGTTTACCTAATTTTTTATACTGCCACGTGAAACAAAGCAGAGTAGTAAAATAAATGTAATCAACCTTTTGGGAAGCCGCAGAAAAAATTCTAATTAAAAAATATTCCGCATGAGCAGCCGTAAAAGCTACCTAACGACACTTGTGGTACTGCCAGAGATGCGACTCTAATATAGTCCCTATTAGCATAGAATGTTTTTTAATATTTTAAAATAGTTCTGTGTTAGCAATAAAATTTTTAAAACCTTTTAAAAACGTTCTGGACTAGTAGCGAATTATAACGACAAAAGACGCCTGTATGATGATAATAACCTTTAACATTCTGAATGTTTAGAGCATGTATGTACGTTATTTTTAAGTAAATTTAGAAACACTTCTGAAAAGAAATTCTTTGAAGATAATTTGGATGAAAATTTTTTGGATCATTTTCAAAACAATCAAATGATGTGAAAATAATATGAAATAGTTTGAAAATATATTCTAAAACTTAATTCTTAGATAAAAAATATTTGTTTCTGTATTTAAATTAAAGTGGTATTTAATTCATGCTTTGACTTTTACTTATAATGTTTATATAAACATTTGACGCGCTGTATATGACGTATATTTATATATATACGTATAGTATACATACATATAAGATGGTGTATATATCAGCTGGTCTGCAGGTTGTGCATCGTGCTGTTGAGCTCGGAAAATATAACCTCAAAAAATTCATGGTTTACGGAATTTGTATTGTACCGGTAAGTATTGAAATTAATAAATATTAAATAATATAAGAAAATAAATTAAAAAATTTAATATAATATAATATAATCTCAACTTATATTTAATTTTAGTATTAGGTCGTAAGTATTTTCGTAAGAAAATTATTAAAACTTCATCAAAACAAATTGTATATTTATACGCGTTTAAACATTAAACTTCATACTTGGATTTTATTTTTATTATTAATAATATCTCAATTAAGACATAAATTTAAGCCTCATAATTCTAAATAAATTTGTTTGGTATTGAAAATAATGTTTCTAATTCGTATATGCAGAAGATGATTGTTCAAAATTAGGTTAAGATTTATTGTTTATGTTTTAATTTTGACAAGACTATTAATGTTTTATTATTATCCAAGCACTTGAAAATCTGAAAAAAAAATGGCAGTGGTATCTACAAATTCATCAGGAATTCCTGACAAGCACTGGCAACCTCCATTTGTATCTTTTGAAACGACGTAAGTACTATCGTATAATAAAGTACAAGTCTTAATTCTTATTTAAATTGTATTTTTTTTTATGTTAAAATCTAATATTGTTTCAGAATGGGAGAAATAGTCATTGAGCTTTACTGGAAACATGCTCCAATAACTTGTAGAAACTTTGCAGAGCTTGCTAGGAGAGGATATTATAATGGAACAAAGTTCCACAGGATAATCAGAGATTTTATGATTCAAGGTGGAGATCCTACAGGAACTGGAAAAGGAGGAACTTCTATTTATGGAGAATGTTTCGATGATGAAATTCATGATGATTTAAAACATACAGGTGATATTTTATTCTTAATTTAATACTGTTTCAAAGATCAATATTGTTTTTAAAAAAAAATTCATCAACAAAAATTTGAAATTTTAATTTAAATGTTTTAAGGAGCTGGAGTTTTATCAATGGCAAACTCTGGACCTGACACAAATGGATCACAATTTTTCATTACATTGGCTCCTACACAATGGCTAGATGGGAAACATGCGATTTTTGGTAATATTTTAAAAATAAAATTTCATATACAGTAAGTAAAATAAACAAATCTAAAAATTCCATTTTTTATTTATATAGGACGAATTCATACTGGAATGGCAATAGTCAAAAGAATAGGACTTGTTGAAACAGATAAAAATGATAGACCAATTGATGATGTGAAAATAGTGAAAGCATCAATTAAAAGTATATAAATAGTATAGTGTTTCTTTGTATAATATTAGGTTAATTTTAATAAATAATTCAACTTTTTATGATTTTAAAAAGGAAATTTTAATTTTTTAGAATTGTTACAACATAAATATTAAAATATTCCCGTCCTTATAGAAGTGATTATTTAAAAAGATTTGTGTAAATTTGTATTAAAAGAACGCAACAAAATTATTAGAAAGCCAGATTTATTTTTATAATTATTTCTTAAATATTAATTCTTAAACAATAACAAGTTAATAAAATACTTTAAATGTACACATTCACTCACACACGCTTATAATTAAGCATATTCTTGTACAGTAAACAAATTTAATAGCTGTAATAATTTTATTTTCATTTCATCTTTTTAAATATTAAATTTTAACACTTTAATATCGTAATACTATACTTTTATTAAATCATACTATGATTATATGATTTCATTAAAATAATTTTGATATTTTTCAGTCAAGTTTAAACTATTTACTGATTTTAATTTTCAAGTTAGCAGTAACTTTTTCAAAATTTTTAGCAGTTTGTTGATAAATATTTTGAAGTTCATTTATTTTTCATAGAAATCAAGCACGTTTTATTCGCTGAATTTATAATGTCTGCATGTACAGGATTTACGTTACAAAATATAAGAAAGTAAAAAATTCATTTCTTATAAAAAAAATCATTAGTAATAATGTTAATAATAAAAAGTGAAAATGTAAATACGACTATTGAATAATATATTTTAAAAAGCGTTATAAAAAATATTTTACAAATCTATACAAATACGTGTTTTTCATTCTTAAGCTTTATCTTGAAAGTTTTGCAGTCTTTCTCACTTGTTTTATAATAAATATAAGAAATCTTACTTCTTAATATTAATGAGTATAGTTTAGCTTCTTTGAAAGCAATGGGATAGAAAATTTGTTCAAGTCACAATGTAAAAACATTCTTTAAAAATGACCAGTTATTAAAAGATTCCTAAAAATCCTTCTAGTGAATCCAAGATAATGTTCCCATTTCTAATGAGTTTCCTAAAATATAAATTAACATATTAATAAAACGATTTATAAATATATAAAATTATTTTCTGTAAATATAACATGACTTACTTGAGGTTTTGGTCTGATAACTGGCACAGGACATTTCATTATCTCACAGAGCTGGTTTCTTATGGGTCTCAACTCCTCCACAGGTTTTTCCCAATCCACTGTATTCAGCTGAGTTAGTAGTACAGATAAATCTTCCTCGCTTACATCCATTTCATCTCCATTCAAAGTAAGTGACTCGTAAAGACGACCAGCTGTAGCTTTTCGCAAATATTTAAACTTATGACACAGATATATGCTTAACTGTGAAAAGGCACCCTTGCTCACAGGACCACGGACCTGCAGTAAATGGCAGAAGAGTTTAACGCTGTTTAGCAGCGATTGAGTTGCGTTGATGCTTTTGCTCTCTTTCTTTAAGAGAGTCAGCAAGCGCCGAGGTATTTCATTTTCAGGATCATCCAGGATGCTCTGGATGCAGCCTGAGCTAAATAGACGATCGAGGAAAGCCAAACTCGCAGAGATCATGCGGTCGTCGCCGTGAGAACTTTCAAATATATTGCAAATTTCCTGGCAAAGCATTACCAGAGTTTCTTTATCCAGCTGCTGAAGATACGAGAACAGTGATATACTGGAATGTTTTACTAAAGATTCGGATAAGCCGCCGACACTGAATATAATGCCTTTCAGAAGATCTTGAACGTAGGGCGGGAAGGACAGCATTTTAATGAAAAGAGGAAACGTTTCACTCTCCGATTTCCAATCAATAAATTTTCCACTCTCGTTGCATGAAAACAGTGTCTTGAGCTCTTCGTGATGTGGGATGTTAGGTAATTTGCTCTGGATAAGAGCATTAAATGCACTTCCTGCTTTGGCTCTTGTCCTGTCTATGCGTTCAACTGCCTGCTGAGATATGCCTCCAATGATTTTGGTCATTAACTCTTTAGTTAACACAGAAGTGTAACCAGCTTCAAAAACTAAATTTGTCAGTGAAAGTATTCCTGATATTGCAGCCTCCCTTACCCATGATCCAATATCGCCTCGACTGTCAGTTGTGTATTCTGCAAGCCCATTGAACAGACATTCAAACATATCATCTACAAATGGTTTCCATTGATCAGCATGTGTTAGTCCTAGAGTTTCACATATAATTCTTAGAGAATTCATAGCTTCTTTCCTACTTTCAGCCCACAACAAGGTATCTTTTGTAATAACGCAACACTGAATAAGCTTTTTGAATATATCTTCTCCTTTGTCTTTTAAAACTGGCTCAGGAAAGTAGCCAATAGCTTGAGCGAAACCAATCCTATTGATCTGATTATGGCAAAGCAGATTGTCAAGATATCGATTAATGATGGCATGCCTATTTTCTACATTCCAGCTAAAATAATACTCAGAGAAAAATGCAGTGTGAGCTTGAGCAGATACCTCTCTAACAACTGATACTTCATTGCTTAAACATTCTTCTAAAAGGCTTTGCCAATCGTTAATAATAGTTTCTGTCTTTATACGACAATGTACTAGTGCAAACTTTTTGATAAGAGTTACACAAGCTTGCTTAATGACTTCACCTCCCAATCCTCTGAGTTGACCACGACTCTGACATGTAGATACAATATTTTGAATTTTATCCAAATCAGCTTTATCAATTATGTTACTTACATCTGTTGCAAGATTTTTGTGCAAGGCAACAAGGATTTCAGCAATAGCAAGAATAGCACCATGACGTACAAACAAGTCAATTGAATTAATGTATCCTAACAAAGTTGGAAGTACTTCTTTTATCATGTAAGATGTATCAAGATCTGTCAAATTGTGTAAGGCTTGTGATGCAAGTTTCCTTATAGCTATATCCCAGTGTGTAACTTTTCTCTTTACAAGATGATCAACAAGTGGCTTCAAATAGCCTTCATACTTTGCTACATGTACACTTACTTGAAGGTAAGCTACAGTGCGACCTCCTACTTCAAAGTAATCAGCTGCAGAGATTATATCAATACCGTAAGGAAAATTTCCTTGCCTTCCAACATTCTCTTGAAATGCAGCAGAGCCTGCTCTGCGACAATTAATTTCTCGATCAAAACAAGTGACTATTAAAAGAGCTGTAGCCACATCTTTGACATAAGGCTCAAAAATGTGTGGCTCAAAGGCTCTTGCAAAAGACCAACATACAAAACACGCAGCATCTCTGATGATAGAGCCAACAGGTCCATATGCTCTTGGTTCGTCAAACACCAAAGCTTGAATAACTAAAGGAATAATGTCTTTTAATCTATATGGTAAAAGCAGTCCTCTTCTTCCTAATTCAGCTAATGCTAAGCATCCTCCATGCCAAGCAGTTTCCGATTCGCGAGATGAAAACAAATTCAGTATGGAGCCAAGTACATCATCAGCTAAGTCAATTGGTAATCTAGATGTTATTCTTCCAATGCCTTTTGCTGCAGACCATCGAATAATTATTGACTTGTCTTGTAAGCCACGAATGAGATGTTCAAGAATGTCTTCCATAATTGGAGGAATTTCATGGTCATCATTTTCAACTATAGAAAATTCTTTGTCCACAGGCACAGGTTCAATACCGCTATTCTCACATGGATTAACAGATAGAGCTATAGTTTTAGATGCTTTCTTGTAACGCCACGGAGTAACATTCATTCTTAACAAACTTATACCTATTCGTTGAATAATTTTCATTGAAAATTTTCTAACCAGATCTGCTGAAGTTTCATCTAACTTATTCTCTGAAATCTTATCAATGATCAATTGTGTGTAAGGTGCTACATCATCTCTGCAACTGTGTTTTATAATAGATGCAAGCACTGCCAATGGCCTATGATTCAATTTGTCAGTTTCGATCTGTTTCACAGCCCACATAATCATGTCCTCCAAATATCGCTCCTTGACATCATACCTTGTAAGAAAATGTGCCACCAAAAATATCGCCGCAGTAGAGCAAGAATCTTTTGAAGAGCAGTACTTCTTGCAGATCTGAATAACCCTCATCGTGATAGTTTTCTCCGGATTCTCTCCACCAGGATCACTGGTTTCCAAACGTGAGAGCGCAAAGGGAATCTTAGAAATAATAGACAACCAAATCAGCAGAACATAACGAGTCTGCCAATTCTCCTTGTCGTTCATATCCTGCTTCTCCAGCATCTCCAGCACCGGGTTAAAATCTGTCACCTCGTGTGGCAGGTGTATAGCAATCTTCTTGTAAGTCTTAACGCTCATTATAATATAAATATACTTAAACACATAGTGCTTCAGATAATCAAACTCCCTCCGCTCCCTAATAAACTGAATCAGTGGACTAAGAAATCCCTCCAGATACGGATCCAATAGCTGGGGCTGATCCTGGTACTGCTTGAGTATGAAGCAGAAGCGGTCCTGGTTGTTCTCCATGATCCTACGGGACAGGTCTGGCTCGTAGAGCTGCTGTATGAGGTGGTGGATCTCATCGTTTTCCTTGAAGGCGCTGAAGCCACCCTCGCGCCTGCCACACTCAGAGTCGCAGTCGTTTCCGATCATCGTGTTTTTTTAACATTTATCGAAGTGGAGTCAGGACAGTTTTGAACGTCGTTTGTTTGACGGTATAACCTAGAAGGCGCGCAGCAGCTCGCCGCCATGCAAACAATTGCTGAGAGAGCCGTGAAGTAGAGTCAGGATCTCATCAGGTGGCGTGCTGGGGTCGTGTGTGTGTGCCTGTGGATGATAATGTGGGTTTAGAGTATGAATCATCGCTTTTTTGTTTTTTTTTATTGTTATTGAAATTCGGGTGTATTTTAGAACGTTTTATAAGTTGTTGGTGACGGCTAACTTTAGTAAATGCATAAAATACATTTAAAAGTGCTTTCTCAAAATTAAATATCTAGTATTCTGTTCGAATCATTGAAATTTCAAGCTTAAAAACCGGTCTCAATTTATATTTCATCGATATCTGACAATGCAAAACTATTGAAAAGTTTAAAAAATGTCAACTGTTCTTCCAAAGTAGGTATATTAAAACCGACTAAAACAATTTCAAAAGCATCAAGTCATTTTATTTCTGAGTATAAAACCGGACTAAAACCTTTGTAAAAAATTCATTCTCAATCCATTCCAACACACTCTTCTCACCAGTCTCCTCACCTCACCCAAAAACCCACCTCAGCACTCCATCCACTCCGCAGCACCAACCCGCAAGCTCAGCTCCAAAAAACCGCGCTCCAAAACCCGCGCCAATCAAAACCCAAGCCCTCTACAGGAGCACCTCTCAAACCTCCACCCCTCCCCGCGCAGACTCGCGCTCGCCACAAAAAGTCACCGATCATCATCCCATGGTGTGTGTCTCTGCGTGCGCTAACGTCGACGTTATTCCGCGCAGCTCTCGCTCTCGCCTCTGACATTGAGAAAAAGCAATATCAGCGCTTTCTCAGCCCCCGGAGCTGTCCCCGGGCTCCTCGTCGCCTCGCTAGTCCTACTCGTTCTCCAGCTCGCGGAGCAGCCCTCGGCTAAGATGTCGGAGATCCTGATAGAGCCAGACGCGGCCGGCGTCGTCCAGCGGCTCGCCCAGATCATCGAGAAGTGCGCTAACGAGGCCATCGAGAGCGAGGATATCTTCAAAATTGGCCTGTCAGGTGAGAGCTTTGGGACGGGGGTCGCTGAGGGTTTGATTGATTTTTTGGCGGGGGTGGGTTGGGGGATTGTTGGGCGAGTGCTGGGTTTGCTGATGGGGAGGGTTTAAGGTTAAGCTTTTGCAATAATAGAGCTGGAGTTTTTGAGATGATGCAATAGAGCTAATTAATTCGTTATGTTTGATGCTCGATGCGATTGTT
Organism: Eupelmus azureus; assembly: GCA_030522685.1. NCBI lineage: Eukaryota > Metazoa > Arthropoda > Insecta > Hymenoptera > Eupelmidae > Eupelmus > Eupelmus azureus. The sequence continues at coordinate 5,917 of JAPYZA010003318.1, read as the reverse complement.
TTCTCGGTTATTGAGTGGAAAACAGCCTTATCGCTGTTCGGTATGACTGATGCTTCTTTGTCTGCGTATAGGGGGATCAATGGTGAAGTTCCTCTCGGAGGGACTGCCGACCATCTCAACGGACTGGAGCAAGTGGCGATTCTTCTTCTGCGACGAAAGGGTCGTTTCCTTCAAGAACAGCGAGTCAACATATGGGGTATACAGGGCGAGCTTGATCGGGAAAGTTCCTATTACCGAAGAACAATTCATAACAATAGACCCTGATCTTTCAGGTAAGGGGAGACCTGATTAAGTGAATTTTGTAGCTGTTTCTAAAAGAATTCATTTTGTTATTCTCAAAGTACTTATATATTGATTGATATTTAATTTTTCAGCTGAGGAAGCAGCTAAAGATTACATTAAGAAAATGTCAGTGTATTTTCCCCCTGACAGCGTGCCGAGGTTTGATGTTCTGTTACTTGGGATGGGACCAGATGGCCATACCTGTTCATTGTTTCCTAATCATCGGCTACTAGAGGAAACTAGTTTGTGGGTGTGCCCGATAAATGACTCTCCTAAACCTCCTCCATCAAGAATTACGCTGACCTTCCCAGTCATTAACAATGCAAGGGCATGCATTTTTGCTGCCACTGGTGCCAGCAAAAAGGAAATGGTTAAAGTAGGTCTAACATTAAACATTCAGAGCATTTATTTACTTTTTATGCCACTTCAATATATGCTTCAGAGTGATTTTTCCAAGAATTTTACTAAAAACATGCCCAATTAATTAATTTATTTTCAATACTTTATCTTTCTGTTTTTCATTTTTAATTTTTCATAGTCTAAAGTTTTTGATTAATACATTAATCTTAATTTAACATTATTTTCAAATATTTTTCGTTGCAATTTTTAAATTATTTCAAAATTAAACAAGAAACATTATATTTACTCTAAAAAATTAATTTTATATTGTACTTTTATTTTTCAGCGTGTATTGAAAGACAAAGAGAATTTACCAGCTGCCAGAGTACAACCAACAAATGGAACTCTTTACTGGATTCTGGATAAAGATGCTGCAGGAGGCTTATAGTTTACCCATAACAATACACTGCGTGATATTACATTCCACTTTGTAACTTATTCTACTACACTCGTCGGGCTGCTGATTTTATACATTTATGTAAACGATAATTTTTGTATAATATAGATAAAAATGAAAGAAGATAGGTAGGCAATTAATATATTGAAAAATGTTAAATGCATAGCCGCTGATAAAAGGAAAGCACGGTGTTTTCACCCGTGCGATATATTGTCTGTTTTACGGCCTAACTGTTGTTTTTCAAAAACAAAGGTACTTAAAAAAAAGGCACTTTTACATAAAGATTTTATTTGTTACTTCAGCTTTGAGTTGAGTGATCTGAAGGCTTTGTACTCAAAAGAAAGTCAGCTTTAAGTATGATCAAATTTTTGCAGGCTATTTATGAATTGTCATGACTAATTTATTTAGATCTGTTATTATTAAGCTCAAGCCACTAAAGATCCTGTACTGCATTTAAATAATCGCTTGTAAATACACAAACGAAATACGAACTATGAAAGTGAATCAATTTCTTATCTGTACCTTTTAAAAGCTACAACTATTACTGTAAAGCGGACTTAAATATTTGTGACGATTGCTTGTTTTTCTTTAGAATTAATTGTTAATTTTCGATCTTTTAAATAAACTTTTTGTTTAAATATGTATTATATATTTTAAATATGTATCGTCAATGAGACTGAATGAAGTTAAATAAGATTTAAATAATTTAGAGAAATTAATTTATTTAAAATCACAAAAAACTATATATTATTTACAAGACTATAAATAGAATTTGTTATAATATATCCCACTTGTATAAATAATCAAATACAAATATGCTTTACTTTAAATATACATTGCTTTACAAAATTTTCCGTTTTAAATTGTTTAATTAGAGTTTGCCTTTATTATATGGGGGTGACTAAAGGTTTTTTTTTATAATTGTGGATAATTAAATAACAAATGCAAATATGTGAATGAGTCAATAAATTACATTTATTCATAGAAAAAAACTATTAATATACATTCAGACACAGAGCCATAAAAAAGAACTAGAAAAAGTCATCGACTCGCTTTCGCTGTGATTCATTTAAAGTCATGTATAATAACTCTTCAGTCCTGCAAAGCTAAAACTGCCTTCTTCGCAGCGTTCTTGCTGAAACGTTATCTTAGCTCGTTTGATTTCAAACGCTTTTGCGATGAAGTTCTTTCTTTTTTTTTCTCGTATTCGTCTCATTCATAACGAGTCTTTCATTTTTTCCATCATTTCTAGCAATTAACAAACCTCTCCAAGAACTTTCGTTGCAGCCTTTTTTACGGTACAATATCGAGTGCCGGAATTGAATATCGCAAAAGCTCGCGTCGGCGCTTTTTGATTTTCCGATGCTGCGTTATTAACTCTTGATCGAAAGACTAAACAAGCGAGATTCGAAGACGCGTGTGTTTTACATAAATATCTTTCTAGCTACAATGTACAAGAACTTGGTTTACAAGATTTTCCTCTCTTCATTTTTTAACTAAGGAATGAATGGCGTTGCATTGACGAGCGCATTAAACGCGATCATTTTTCTTAACCAACCTTTAAAACGGTTCAATAATATTCTTTAATCGCTCTTACTTTTGGACTATGACGAGGCTAAAGAACTTCCTTAATTAGTTGAATCTGCATACGATTCAAGAAAAGATGTCTTGAACATCGTTCGTTGAATTGCACACCAATCGTTTTTAATTATTTTTTTTTAATCTTATAATCATACTTATCACAGTGTAAGTATAACTCGATCGTACTACTTTACGTTATCGACCGTCGAGAAAAAATCAGTCGATCCCTTCCAAGCCTGCTGTACGGGATTTACTTTGAACTACTCTCCACGCCTCTTTAATTCGAACTCTTGTTTCGCTCCTTTGGAATAGCTAGGAACAAAAGTACCTTTAAAAAAAGCGTTTCAAGCTTTTGCACCTTAAGCGGGCTTTTCGACGAAACATACGTAATCGTGCTTAATTCATCATCTTTTTATTGAAAAAGAGGCCATTGCACAGGAAAAAAATACTAAAATCGAACGTTTACAATAAGATCATGGGGAACTTTCCCAGCTACCCCAAAAGACGTTAATTTTACTACTTCACATCATTCGTACTTAATTTCCAGCACTTTCTCTCACTCTCTTTCTTCGCTTCCTTTTTAACAATATTTCTTTCGTCATAGTCAGAATGATTCCTATATGCTCTCTGCAAAAATAGATAGTACCTAAATCGGTCATAAGAAGTCGCAAAGGCTCGAGAAAGTTTATACGTCGTAACAATAAATAAATTGAGTTAATTAGGATTAATTAGGAAGAGGAGAGACGCCGCAGTATTTATCGTATTTTTTCCATTCGCTAATCGCAATTATCGTTTGCATGCACTTCGGACGTGCGGCCGTCTGCTGCCTGTTCGCGTTATTATTTTTAATAATCGAGTTTTGTTTTGAATTATTACTGTAGGTTCCTATCGTAAAATTACAGAATAATTTAATAAAAATTATAGACCCTAAGATAATATCTTCATCACGTCATGTTGACTCCAAGCGCCGATCGGACGTATTCGTAAACGACGTAACTCGTTGATACTGCTGGTGCAACCTACAATAAAACCAAATTCATTATTATTTAAAACAAAAACCCGGAATACTTAAATCTTACAAAAGTTAACTTTACACTTCTGCTCTTTACAATAGTCATTAACAATTCTCCCATATAATTCAATAAAAATTCTGACAAACAAATACAGATAAATAAAGAAGCATAAAAAATCTTACCTTGAGGAAATTGGGCGTTAGACCCCTGTAGAGTCCACGTACACCCTCGCGCTTGAAGATGTCGGTGAAGATGCCGACCATGCTCATCTGGCCGCTTACCGGGGCCACCTGGGCCTGCAGTCGCGTCCTGACTAGAGCCAACGGGTACGAGCAGACCTGGCCCGCGGTGCTCGATACCGTGCCGCACAGAATCAGTAGCCAGATCGCCGGCTGCTCATTCTTCGAGTGCGTGCGTATGTAATTGTTCTTCAGCGTCTGTAAATTGGGATTGATGAGAATGCATGGTTTTTTTAGAATGGTTCGTAGGAAATTTTCGCGATGGAATATTTGAAATGATTTTTTTACTCTTTACTTGAAAAAAGTACCGAGTATTCTCTTCAATTATCAAAATAGTAATACCATAAAAATATATATATTGAAGTTCACATTTATCAATTACCTATAAAATTACAAAAATTGAATGACGCAATGAAAGCGGTATTAAAAAACTCGAGCTCGTCGATTGACGCATCGCGCGAACTAAAAATAATTTTACTTTCTCCCGCAATATTATTACAGCGTTATGGCGCGAGAATAAATAAAAAAGGAATACGTCTTCTCGTGGCGTAAATTTCCAATAGCTTTGAAGTCCATTTGCTTAAAAATAATACTAACCTCGTACACAGCCAAATCGATTCCTGCGTAGGGCAGGATTCCAATGAGGTTGGGAATGTAGCCTCTATAAAAACTTTTCAAGCCCGCCTGCCTGTATATCTTTGTCGCTGCGTCGACTATGCCTTTGAACTCTCCCGTCTTTCGAAGCGCTAATCGTGTCTTTAGCACCTGAAAATACAATTATTATTATTTCGATTAATATTGATCGAAGTAGCAATGAGATATTTAGAAACTAAATACACCAAGTCACAGTACTTTAAATAAGTGATCGTTTCTCACAATAATAGAGAATAATTAAATAAAGTATTTCTCTCAACTCTGACATAATCCTAAACTAATCATAAACATAAACTAATAAACTAATAAACTAATAATAATAAACTAATAATTATAAACTAATCATAATCATAAACGAAAACTAAAAACAAATCTCTCATCGGGATCCTCACCTCGAGCGGATAGATTGCCGACTGGCTGATGCCGCCGGCGAGCGAGCCGGCGACGAACCTCTCGTAGATGCTTAGCTCCCGGTTGTCCTGGCCCTTTATTGCCCGCTTGGCCTGCTCGTAGGCCATGAACTTAAGGGCCGTCTCGGGGCCGATTTTAAGTACGTTGATGCCGTTGCCGCGCCAGTAGCTCTTCAGGCCGCCCTCCCGGAACATGTACTTGCCGCAGCTGACGATGTTGCACGACCGGGAGCCGTGGACCTGCAGGGAGAATTGGAAAATTATTATTTTTGTTCATAATTTCTTGGCTTTGGTACTAGTTTAAAATTTACTAATATAGCGTCGTGAAAATTTTTGTTAGAATTTATTAAAAATTGACTGTTGTTTATAAATTGACCGAAGCTAAAGCCTATTAAAATATTTATCAAAACCAATAAAACACTAAACTCTCCCCAAAAAAACCCATAAACAAAAACCCTAAAAAATTCATCCCCCAACCTCAAAAAAACCAGCCATCCACCTTACCTGAAGATAAACCTTGATACGATCGAGCGGCGCCGTGCAGGTGCGACTGACAGCCCCGGCGACGCCACCTGAGACGAGGTGCCTCCACCACATGCCCGATACCATCTCGCTGTTGGTGAAGTCATCAGGCACGCCGATGTCCTCGCCAATGTCCATATACTGTAATCAGAGTGGCGCATTGCCAAAATTAAATGTCTGCTGGTGCTGCTGTGATTTTTGCAGGTATTTGCGTTATTTAAGGATGCGTTTTAGTTACTGGACAAGGGGCCGGTTTTGCATTTTGGATTTGTTGAGTGTTGAAGCCGAAGAGGAGTTTACGCGAGACGCGGACCTTGCGCAGGTCTTCCTTCATGACTGTATGTTGGGACGGTGTGTGTCGATTGTTTCTACGTTTTTGCGGGAGATGTGGGGGCACGTGCTGCGGTTGTTGGGTTTTCT
>JAPYZA010003317.1:0-15798 GCA_030522685.1 Eupelmus azureus | reverse complement strand
AAATGCACCTTATATGAACAAGTAAGAGAAATACACACACAGCTCGTCAGTTTATCTGATGCAAGCATTTTAAACGCACACTGTATAAACACGGAGGTGTCTGGTTTTTCTTCTCAAGCTACGAAGCTGACGACTTGGTATATACTACGTAGTTTATACGATATATTTTCAAGATCAAAAATATCAACCCATATAGAAGCATTACTTTATTACTAAAACAATTTACAATTAATTAATCGGTAACTTCAATAATCCACTGACTTCTGATTAAAAAAATTCAAATCGAGGCTGCAGCCTTAAAAAAAAATCCCGTTACTCAAGCGCATCTTCGTGGCTCGTGAAGTTTTGAAAAAAAATCGCCTCACGCAGAACAGACTCGATGACACGTATAAATTGCAGCGCTTACTTCAACACAGGCTAATTATTTATTTTTCAGGTTAATCTTTTTTATGCCTGGCTTGCAGCCCCGCGCGCGCAAGCGGCCAACTAATTAAAAATAACACAGCGCCAAGTATGCATAGCCCAATAAAAAGGAGCACACACAGACAGATACACACGCCTGCATTGTAGCCCTTTTGCAGCAAAAAATTCGCTGATATAGCCAGACACCCGGAATACCGGCGATGAAAATACTTCATAATTAGCATTTTTTCCCTCAAAAAGTTTCCTGTATATATATATATGTGGTCGGTAAAGGTAAAAAGTTCGCGACCTGCATGCTTCTTGTGGAAGTTACGCTTGCGCTCGTCTTGTTATCCTTTTTTCTTTTTATTATACAGCGTGTAGCGAAACCGATATAACTTTTCGATGCGATGAACGATGATAAAGCGACCTTCCCAAACTATGTTCAAAGTTGTGGGAATTTTCTTTGATGGTTGAATTTATAAAGGTAAATGTATAGAAAAACCAATTATAATTTGAATAATATTTAAATCGATTAATAAACAATCTAAGTGCGTTTACATCGCCTACGCTGCTAATTAATACTTTAATTAACACCATATCACTTATCGTTTCCTTATTCTTTACCCGCCGTACTACAAGACCCTATAATGGAGCTAATAATCCCCTAACGCCTTTTTAATTCCACAAAGAGGTCCTCGCCCCTTAAACCTAGCCCCCAAGCGAAGGAGCGATGCATATTAGAACCGGCTCCACAGACGATTTCGGCCGGCGAGTATATATATCCCAAAACGACCCTCGACTCGAGTGCGTTTATTCTCTCCGCACTCTCACAAAAGCCCTTCAGCGGCGTTTCAAGGGGCCGGCGATCCAAAAAAAAGCCTCATTCACAAAGTCCAAAAACCCCGCTCTTCAAAAATTCTCGCTAATTTCCAACAGAGCCAGAGAGAGAGCCCCGACACGTTTACGTCGCGTTTTCCCGAAAAAAAATTTTTCAGCTTTTTTCGAAAAAATAAAAGAAAGAAACCCGCGCAGCACCCGCGCACAAAAAGAGCGCCTCTTTTCGAGAAAGAGTGCCGCTTGTCCTATCTCGCTCCTACACACATGCCCTTCGCTCTCGCGCGCGCCGACAGGCCGTAGACCCCAGGCTGCATATATAGGCGCGTGTGTGTGTGTGTGTCCGGCATATTCGAGTGAGAAAGAGACGGAGAGTGACGGGAGGGAAAAAAAAGGATGAGCCAAGTGCAGGATAGATAGAGAGAGATAGGGGGAGGCAGGAAAAGAGTAGGGGGGGGGGAAAGGAAGTGGAAACAATGCACGCGCGAGCGAGCGACGCTGCAGCGCTCGCAGTGCGTATGTGTGTGTGTACGGGTTCTCATATAGTGTTTCTAGGCATTCTTTGCGGCCTCATCGCGTCGCGAGGCTCTCTCTAGCAGCGCGCGAGCGTCCATTTACCTTGCAAATGACAGGAATGCTTGGAAAAGAGTTTTTCCAGATCTCCTCCTTGTCTCTCGCGAGGCAAAAGAGTAGAGCGCTGGCGCTCGGCCTGTCTTTGTTTATTCTTTTCGTAGGCAGCCTCTCCCCCTTTATTGCTTTATCAAAGAAGGGCTGTGTGCGTTTCTGGCTTTTTTCTCCTCGCTTTGTTTTGCTTAACAATTTTATACAGAGGCCCGCCGAGACGTGAAATTGAGACGGCGCGGCGAAGAATTGCGCGGTTTTCAGCGCGAGAGAGGAGCTTTATTTTATGAAGACTCTTATTAGCCCTCTGCAGTTTAAAAATGTATCAGCGGGGCCCGGGGGCGCTTTTCCTCCTGGATGATTCGCGAAGGAGAGACGAAACGGAGAGTGAGAGAACAAGCGGGAGGAACGAGAAAAAGAGGCAAAAGCCAAGCTGTTGTCCTTTTGTAAAAAGCCTTATTATGTTTTACTTTCAGAAAATTACTTTGGCAACTGTCGGCGACTCACAATGCGCCTCTGATAATTCAAGCGTCATATCCGCCGCGCGCTGTTTTCGGGATTCGCTCGAGGAGTAAAAGAGAGGACCGCTCGCTGGCTCGTTAATATTAATGCGAGTCGGATGGGTATAGGGTGGCGATGAGGTAGAGCTTCGGGGGCTTTTCGTTTGTTTTTGGAAATTTATTAATTGCTCGATTAACGCGGGCAAATTAAGCTAGGCTTTCGTATATTTTTCATCTACGTTTCAATTTTAAAATTAATATACGCGAGCAGTTACTTTCTTTTGCAGAAACACAGGCGTTAAATTTTTTCCCAGCTTTACCTCCCAGGTACGCTATACAATATAATTCCGCAATATCGCGCCGCCACGATAAATTCAGTAAAGAAAAGGTGTGAGAAAACGCAATCTCAAATATTAACGTTATACACCCGAGAGTACAAGAAACTCAAGCAGGAAGCGGCAAAGCGTGGAAAAATATATTCGCGAGAAAAGCGAGGCCGGGAGGAAAAGAAGAAAGCAGCGGGAAGAAGCAGCGGCCCGTTGCTCTGGGCGCGAGCTAGGACAGACGCGCAGGAAGCGATCTCAGGATGCGCTGCGCGGACGATAAAGCCGAAAGGCGCGCGCGGACCGGCGAAGAAAGGTGAAATAAACGCGGCCGGTGCAGCGCCTGATAAGAATTCCACTAAGAGGATTCGGAGAAGGAGAGGGAGACGTAGGCGTCAAAGGTTGGGAGAGGGCTGGAGGCAGTCGAAACACGGATTGGGAAAAGTAACGGGACTTGGGGAAGGTAAACATGGGGTTGGGCGAGGGGAAGATGTAGGGGGTTTGGGTAAAAGTGTTGGGGCTTGTGTGTATTGAGAGTTAAAATGTGATAATGAATGGGATTACTTTGAGGAGAGAAGTCGTTTGGTGAAGATTACTATGTTTTCTTATAACTGAGGGATATAGTTGTGATATAGAGAAAAATTTATACTGCATACATCAAATTTTGCTAGAGCTGTAGTATGATTTATTGGAATTCTAACCAAATTTGATATGTAACATTTTTCTTTGTATTACGACTTTGTCTTTTTTTCTTTCATCTTAGAGGTTGTAGAAATGTTTACTGTTTTTCTTCTTGTAAAATTTATAAATAAATATTAAATATGTTGCAACCTCCATAAAGTACAGCCAACTATAAACCCAACTAAAAGTTAGCCTAAAATTAATAATACATCTGTATGAAAAGTTTACAGTACACGTTGCTACAAGTTCTGAAAAGAAAGTAACTCGAAAGAACTTACAGTAAACATTACCAACAACAAAAAAGTAACTAGAAATAATTCCATTAGCACAACTTAATTTATTTCAAAAGCCAAAATGAAACAACGCAACCCTAATTCCCCGCACGAATTCGAAAATACCTATTCATAACAGCCAGTCCATTCATTAACCCCAGCGCATGAAAAATAATCCTAGTCAGCCGCCTCGTCGACGCAATCCACGTCCCGATGTAAATTCGCGCGGCGCGCGTTTCAGCCTCCTGAATAAATTTTAAGCGACAGCTCGTTATTACACGTAACTCTCGCACCCCTCCGCTCTCGTAACAGTTAAATAAACTCAGTTCCGAAAGAAAGCTTTACGCATTCGTTATATTTGTAAGGGTCTACCGACTCCGCCGCAGAGGCAAAAAAAAAGGAAAAATGAAAAATCCCAGCGAGAAATTTTCCCGTCTATCGAGTCGCGCGCCGCGGCAGTGTCTGACCGAACGAGCTTATTCACTGAATAATTCGTGCTCGCGCGCGCTTGCACGGAAGACAGTGGCAAAAGAGAGCCAAGAACGGGCGGCGGGGGTGGCTGGGAGTAGGCGACGACAGACGAAAAATAAAAATAAACGCGCGCGGGGCCGAGGGGGGAGAGGAGGAGAAGAAAAGAAACGAGTGTCGCGCGAGCGCGCGCGCTCCTTTGCATATGTAGGTGTGTGCGTGAGCGCACGCGCTTTCTCTGTCTGTCCGTGCGGAGAAAGAGAAATGAAAAAAGGAGCGAGGAACATCATCGCGAAGGGAGAGAGAGAGGAGGAAAGAGAGAGAAAAAAAAATGAAAAGAAGACACGACGTCGAAGTCAGCAGCGGCAAAACGTGACGGGGGCGTGTCACATCGGAATACAAAAGATATAATGGCCGCATGCCGAGGCGCAACGACTCATATGGCCACCCCGGGAATACTAAATCCGCTGTCCCCGCGAGATTCCGCCGCGACGCGCGATTATACGCGTTTTGACTTTCTCCCCGTGTGTACGTTTATATATACACGAACCTGCTTTCTCGAGGGGAACTTTATGCGTCGGTGTATGTGCGTAAGCCAAAAATTTTCGACGAATTCCGCTGTGCGGCTGCGCGAGCGCGCCTTTTTAAATCCCTCGCGGTCACATATGTTTTCCGCTCGCGCGGGCAGCCAGCGCGTGGGAAGTTTATAGCTGCACTTTATATGCGTACCGAGAATAGGATTTGCGAGTGTATTCGAATGTTAAATTGAAAGCGCGGCAAGGAATATTTGCAGTGTTCTCTGAATTCTTTTCGTCCGCGCGATTGCAAAATCCCCTGCCACGCGAGCGTGTTTTTTTCTCGCAACGTGTAACGTTACCTAATTTCATTCCAGACGCATCTTCGCTCGCAACCGCGCGCGGACTTGATAATTATTTTTAAAAATTTCATGCGCTTTTTATGGGCGATTTAAAATAAAGTTTCCTTAAAGTATATTACACTTGACTTCTCATACCCTCGCCACAGTTTTTTCGTAAAAATAAAAAAGAAAAATGAATTCAGCATTCCCGGTTTTACGGTACCCTCCAAGAGCGACAGAGGGAAATGAAGCAAACCCAGCGAGTCTCGGCGTACCGGACTTCAGCTACTTAAAATTCTAAACGCGCAGCCCTTCCTCGGCTACATTGTCCTTTCGAAAAATATCTCGGAAGAAACTTCAGTCCCCGACGGTAAAATTAATTGAAAACCCAGCCCCCCGTATTTTTCCCAAAAAAGGCAGCGCTCATTACATGGATTGTAAAAGTCGCGGAAACGCGTAAAAGATCCTGGACGGAGGAAAAAGCAAAGTTTCCTTCCCCCCATAAAACAAAGTCACGCGTTATTTCTTGCGGCTCAAAGGCTCGCAGATTACCCGGGGATTAAGAAATTGAAAGAAAATGCGCCGGATAAAGAGGCGGGCTCGGATAAGAAGAAATCGACTGGCTGGAGGCCGGCTAGAGCGCCGGTCCCCCGGAAGCGAAAAATCGCGCGCCTGCGCTTAGTGGATCCGACTCTTATTCCGAGAAAGTATATCGTGGAAAGAAAGAGAGGAAGAGTTAAGGAGAGAATAAGTACGAAGCAACGAGAGGGGAAACGGCCGGACGAGAGAGAGAGAGAATTGCGAGGAAAGAGAAAGGGAATCGTAAGCGCGCGCGCGGAAAAAGGGCAAAAAGCTAACAAAACGATTTTATCTGCGGCTTGTGTGTTATGCGGGGATGGAGCATTAGAGTCTGGGGATGTGACGCGCGTTCGCTGAGGGATTTTTGTAGGCTCGGATTGTTCTTTGCGTTCTGACGTTGCAGAGATTTTTTGAATTAAGGTTTTTTTTGTTGGTTTAGTGCGTACCGTGTTAATGTTGGTTAATACGTGTATTTTCGTTTTAAAAGCATGCCGTGCTTGAAATTCTGACATAATCGTATTGACTCTTCTGAAATATAAATGACGAAAGGCGCCGGTGAAGCCACAAAATTAATAACTTACTATTACATCAAATACTGTTATTACCGCAAAAGCACGAACGCTGCCTTTTCATTTGCAGTAAAACCGAGCTGGTTAATCGATTGGTTAATTCCATACTTACAACGCGCAACTTTCCACACAATAAATTCAAAAATAACCACGAAATCCAAAATTCAATCAACTTTCCTCCCACCCTCTCAAAACCCAACAATCGATAAAAAAAACTCCTCAAGAATAAACCCGATAAATCCCAAGAATTCCACGCCACTCTTCCCGATAATTAAATAACGATTACTCCCCCCTCCGCTCTCGAGAAGAAAAAGAAAAAGACAAGCAGGAACCGCGCGAACGTACACACTCCGACAATTAATAAAGCCTCCGCTCGGATAATACCCTGGAAAGACAGGGCAAAGAGGAGAGCAGCAGAAAGCTCCGCGCGAGACAGCAAAACGAAACGATATTTCCCCCGTGGGCTGCGCTCGGTCCCTTAATGACGGATCGGCCGCGCAGTTAAGTGGCCGCGCGGTGCGTGCGCGAATTACATGCGCGCGATTATGTCGTTATGCGCGCACCGCTGGGGGCGATATATACGCGCCTGGATTGTATATATACGGATGTGTATGTGAAGGGCGGGCCGAGAGAGCAAAGGTAGGAGCATTCGCGAAAACTGGGCTGGATTGAGAGAGGCGTGATTGATGCGCGAGCATGGAAATGGTCTAGCTAATTATGTATGTGGAGCTGGGACTGACGGAGAGCGGAATGTTTTGAGGAGTATTGAGAAGTATTTATCAAGGCTCGAGAGTGAGACTTGAAGGATATCTTGTCTGTGTGTGGAATGAAGGATGCAGGAGGCTGTGGATGTGCGCGTGTTATTATGGTGATTTGCGCGCGAGTGGATAAATTGTTTACCGTGAGGGTATGAAAGTTTAATGGAAAATGTATGGTGGGGGACTGAGTAGTTAGTTGTAAAAACTACTGGGGATTTCGCACGATTAGTTTTAAGTGATTTCAACAGAGTGGTGCAGGGTTGCATGATACTTGTGGGAATTCCCATAAGGAATTAGATTTCTGCTATTGTGTTTAACAATGTTGTAAGAAAACAGTTGAGCTCGGTTATTTTTATGAGTTTACATATTTAATAGAGTTCTTTCAAATAAGTAAATAAAATAATGCGGTCAATTTAAAATCTTAGTTTTTCTATTACTTTTTTTGATTGGAATTATTTTACAAATCTGTATAAGAACCTTTCATTATGTACCCGCACAAAAAATTAAATGGATCCTAATCAGCACCCGACTAGTTTAGTGAATTATTAATACAATTGTAACTATTGATTAGCTCATAATTAGGCACTAGCCAGGGCTTTACTAATTTTTTCAATATAAATCATATTAATGGTGATAAATTTAATTCAAAATAAAAGACAAGATATTTAATTTCACATTTCGTTTTTAAAAAGAGATAAAATCTTCATTATTGCATACATTTTCTCTAATCTGTCAATTTGTTCAATTAATAGTACACATTTCTTAATTAGAAAATGAATATATTCTAAAAAAGAAATACTTAACACGTGAGTTTTACTCTGCATTAGTTTAAAAATAAGAGGCCAAAAACGTTAATGCTCGAAAACGAAATGTGCCAGAATACTATTTTGTGTCATTAAAAAATGTATTCTTTTAAATCTCAGAAGTAACCATCAGGACAGTTTTATTTGTGGAAGTTAAAAAGAACTGAAAATTCTTTGTCGTATGTACTCCCATGTAGGTCGGGCTTGATATTTTTTAACGACGAAAGCCGTAAATGACAAAACGGCGAATGCGTCATTTAAAAATTTTGTTTCATTAAAATGATACCAAAAATTTAAATAACTCATTTTATTCTAAAGAAAAGTATAAACAGTTTCAAAATGAAACGTTTGAAAGACTGATATACGTAATATTATTGTTTATTGTGTGTTATTAATGTAGAAGCATATGAATGAATGTTGTTTTACAGAAAATATAAACGCAATTTACATTTTATTTTTGAATCAAACAGTTTCAATTATCCTTTTCTCTTATTGTATAAACATAATGTGGACAATCGTGTAAAATCAATATAAAAATGTTTTTCAACCATAACATCAAATTTCCCATTCACAAACGCACACAAGTGACACAAATTCGTTAACACCCCAAAAGCCTCATTCATAATTCCACGAAACTTTGAATCCTCCATATTTAAAAAGCACTAAACCACCTCTAAACAGCCCCACAACCATTCAGCAATCCTGCGCAACAAGGTACAACCCAGAAAGTCACCGGATGAAGGATGATACTCTCTCAACTCCATCTACAACCGTACTCATCTCCACTCTCTGAAAACGCTCTCTCCCTCCCTCTCTCGCCGTAAAAGCGTAAACGAGTCCGCGTCATTTTCCTCTCACGCGCGGATTTTACTGCCGTTCGGCGAGCCTCGGCCAATGATTAAGCGCTTGTAATCCGCGCGCGGAAGGAAGGCTCTCTCTCCCTGCCGGGGAAAATGAAGATTTACGGCTGAATTAATGAGATTACCGGGGCAAATAAGAGCCCCGCGTCGCCAACACGTGTTGCGCCCGCGATCGAGTTATACCGCGCGTCTACGCGCGGCCTTGTTTCTTGCGGCTCTTCGACTGCTGATTTTGAGGAATGGCCGCAAATATTTTCCTCCCCCGGCTTGTTGATGATACGAATTTCCGCGGGCGGGACAATTTATTGCTCTTGGGAATAATGAATTCGCGACTGACGCGGAAGACGCTGGATAATGATTTCTGGGGCGTGTTTAATGCTTTTGATTTGAGTCAAGCCCGCAGGGCTGGTGGTAACGGGCACGCGCGGAAAACAATGCAATTATTTTATGTAGGCGAGGAAAAGGCTGTGGACTCGGAAGGAATTAATTGTTTTATTGGGGAGCGAGTTTTCATACGGCTGTCGAAGTCAATATTTTCATCGTGAAACTATCGCCACTGGGGATTCCGGAAGACTGTGTATTGATTCCGAGGTCGTTTAATTGATTGAGGGTGCGCGCAATCTCCTGGGGTGGATAGTTTCGAATTGAAAAAGTTCGGTTTTGAATTTATTATGCGTTTCGGAAAAGTGGAACAAGTTTTAATGAATTACATTGTCGAGTCAACTTGCCGTCAACTGCAATTATTGACTTTTAATAAATTTTAGGTACGCAAAATATTTTCAATCAGAAAGTTTACCGGGGCGAAAACTCGATGTAAATATAGGAAACACCAAACTCATCCGTGCTATAATTCGAAAAAAGCGCACGCAACTTCTGCCCGAAGAAACCGCAAAATACCCGAGAACGAGTCGCTCTCTCTTTCGGTGTAGAAAAAAAAAATAATGGCTAATAAAACGAGCAACATAATTCAGCCATCGAGCCAGTGACTTACCGTTTTTTTACAGCCCCGGCGCGTAAACAAAATGAGAGGGGAGAAAAAAGCGAGGCGAGAGCGAAGCAGTAATAGGCGAAAAAAAGCGGCCCGATCATACGGCGATCAGGCAAAAATGCAAAAGCGAAGAGCAGGAGGAAAGGAGGAAGAACAACGCGCTCGCGCGCGTGGAGGTATGCGTCTAGAGGGAGCGAGGCGGGAGGCAAAACTCGGGGGGGAAGGAAAGGTAGGGAAAAATCAGAGAGTATTTTTGCCCCAGGCCGGGAGAGGTGTGTAGCCTGGGTAATCATCTTTCGGTCGCTTGCGTGCGCCAAACGATCGCGTCTCTCTGTCTCTACTCCCTTAATTTCTTCTTTTTTTTTTTTATAATTCTCCTCTGCAATTTTTTTCTTTTTTTGCCCGACCTCGCCTCGTTTTTTTTTACAGAGCGTCGTTTCTTCGGGGCGAGTTCGGGGGGCTGAAATTTCTGCCTCTTTCATTTTTCATGCTTCTATACTTGGGCCGCTCTCGGCGGCAGTTAGCAACCGTTTATTTAGGAATGAAAACTCGCGCGCGAGCGAGCTACTCTTATTCACCCCCTGCAGCCAATTTCGTCGTGGGAACCGATACCTCCGAGGAGAACTCATAAGGAGAATCCCTTGAATGCTCCCTTGTACACAATTTGCTCTTCTTTTTTACGAGACCAAAAAGCCAGCCCTTTGCTCTTTCTCTTTCTCTCCCTCGCTTTCGTTTTGCACACTGAAGAGGCCCACAGCCAAAGCTAAGTACCCGTTTTTTCCTTTTCTTTTTCTTTTTTTGCATTTTTTCAAGCTTGCAATTTTCTGTGAAAGCGAAGCGAATTTTTTCCACGCTTCAATAAATTTGGCTTTTTAGTGTGAAAACGAAAGATACGGCCCGGCAGTTATTATGAAATTTCCACTTTTACAGAGCATTTTTCGAGCCATTCGCTAAAAAATTAAAATCCATTTTTCTCGACATTTATTTTTCTCAGCACTTTCCCATATGAGCAGCGCGGTGCCGATGAAGATGCCCTGTAGAGGCTCATACTTTATTCAGAATTCACTCTCTTGGAAGACAGTGGATTTTCCAGCTTCTTTATTTATTGCTTTCTTTGAGATGCGAGCTGTTAATAATAGAGTTAGATTTTGATAAAAAGGCAGGGCTTTGGAGCTACGACCTTTGCGAACGAAAAGGAACACATTATTGAAATATTCATTTGGAAAAATGAACCTCAATTTTTATTAATAGATCACTCACCCTTGTAATTCAGAAGCATCAATTTATAAATTCTTACTTTGATAAAAAATGAACCTTTCTTTACCTTATTTCTTAGCAAAAAAATCTTAAAATATTATCTGGACTGTATATTACCTACATACATTTTTTATAAACTTTTCAAAAACTTTATATTTTCAAGCCCTTGAAAAATAACCTTCAACTCTTAAAAGCACAATTCAAAATCGCCCCTCGCAAACGCTCCGCCGCAGACCTTAAAATAATACACCTCGGAGCTCCAAAAATCCTCCACGCATCCCATTAAAACGTAGGCAATAAAATCCTCAATAAAACCCGCAGCCATAAACACTCCTTCTCTTCCTTTCATCCTCGCGCCGCCGTTACTGCACCGAAATCCATGACGATTAAAGGAAAACCTCCTCTCACGCCCGCTCCGTTACATACACACGCACCGACCACAAAAAAGAGCAGCGCACGGCGCGTTGCGTCATATATACCGTACGCCCTTTTGTCTCTGTTCACAAAAAAAAAAACGACGAAGAGAGTAAGTAATTCGAGCATCGATCGAGCAGGGCGAAAGTTTGTCGAAGCCTCTCGTCCCGGCGCCGAATTAAGCCTGACGATTTTCCCTCTGGACGCCGCTGCGAGGACGTCGTTGAAATTCGAAAGCCCGAAAACTTTTTATTCCGCCAATCTCCGCGGCGCGCAAGTCGAGAGAGCGCGCAAAACTTTTCCACGCGCGCAGAGCTTCGAAATTTAAACGAGAGAGGGGACGAAGCTCGCAAGCCTCATCCATTCGCATCTAATTACCGAACGACCGAGGAATAATGCATTTCCCTCTCGGGTTGTGTTTTTCTCCCTCATTGTCTTATTTTCCGTTTTTACATGTCGCTTTCTTCGGGCGCCGCGAAATATGAAACGCGCAAAGTTTGCCCAGAGCTCGCGTGGATTATGCTTATGTTTTACGCTAACGATCAAAGTTTCTATATTGTTTAAGTTTCTAGCTTTTGTTTGTTGTTGCATTAGTTCTTATTTTTTCTCTCTCTCCCTCTGACAAACGATTCTTTTATTCAGCAGCGGGATAATAACCAGGGCGAGCAAGTAGCGAAAAAAAGCTCGCAATTTATTTTTGGTCGATGCTTAAAGAAACTTTCGGCTAATCCAAAACAAAGATCACGGCCAACTTTCCACGATAAATCTCGGCCCTATCGTCCGAGCAATATTTGTCAGAATGCAAATCTCCGGCTCTCTCGTCTAGCGGCTACTCCCATACATTATCCTCCCCCTCCGCTGCTCCCTCCACTTCATAAACCACGCATAATTCTCTTCTTTCCCCGACTTCGTATTACTTCATTACTCTCTATTCCCGTTCCGCGTATCTATACAGCCCCCTTTTTTCTCATATACCACTTCCTCTCGGGCCTGTGTATACACACCTATCCAGCTCGCGGGAATCTCGCGGGAGGCCGCGAAAGATGAAAATGCGCGATGAAGTGGCGCGATTAAATTGTGATTTACGAGTGGCGCGTCGAGTGTATTTCTTTCTTCCATCCTTCTTCCTTCTTCCTCTGCGCCTCGGCCCTTTATTCCTGCCCCTGTTTTCTATCCCTTCGCGCTTACATTTCGCGCACGCGCGGGTGTTAAGAGGCAAACCTGTTTTAAGCGCGACTTAGAGAATAGATAGATAGGTGCGAAAGAAGAAATAGAGAGAGGAAAACGGACCAAGGCGCGCCCTTGCCATTCGTCAAGATAAGGCGAGGCGCTCCCCGGGATAAGGAAACCCGTAAATACCCTTTTTCCGCGCCCGGAATTGATGCTAGAGTTCGTTTTTTTTCTGGGTTACTCCTTTTTTATCTGGGTTTGCTTCCGGACTCGCGTTCATTGATTTAGGGAATTGGCCTTTTTTATAGGTGGCGCGGTTAATGTTTTTGCTTGCTAGGTGATTTTCTAATGAAATCAGAATTATCGTGATTAGATTGCGTACAGATTGAAATTTGGGGAAACGAGGCTGGGTTGGATGTGTTATTCATGAATAGTTTGGAAAAACTAATTGACATAATTCACGCGTTTTTACTGTATTTGAAGTAGATTAGTGCCCGGAAATGGCATGGGAAAATGTATACCGAGATAAATCAGTAGTAACAGTTACACGGAAAGGAGCATTTAGATGTCTGTTACTACTGAGTACATGCATATTAATGCCCGCGCTCTTCGTTCATCGATTCTTCCCCCATATTTCATGATCCTGAGTTACATTTTTTAAATTCAACGAGATTAAAAGTAATAAATTTTATTAAATCACACAAAAATCAAATATCGTTGATACATTTTATCAACAACCTTTCCATGATTTAAAACGTAACAAATATTTTTACAGTCATTATCAAGATGAAACTCGATACATTTTAAATAAAAAGTGATTTCTTAAACTCACCGTGTTAAACTGCTTAAGCTTCACAAACTGAGCAACCCGCAAACGTGAGAAAATAAGTATAATTGACAAAATTATCCGAAATCATTAAATTAACCATCACGCCGCGAAGTCAGCTCAGCGCATCACCGAGCAAATCAATTCACCGCCGCATTACATCCCTGCAACCGCCCTCGTCACGAAACTACATTATTTGCAGCACAATATAACACGTCGATGCGTGTAACCTGATTGACGGACGCTTAAATCCCGGATAGCTCACCCCGGGCAGGCCGCTGGATACTTTTCTCACGCTGCGCGGCGCCGAGCAGCGATGGGCCAAAGCAAAAAAAGAACGTTCGTTTTCGGGAGTGCAGCGCTCGAGGCGCGAGTGTACATAAGTGAGCCGAAGAAAACCGTTTCCAGAGAATTTTGAGCGGCTCTCTATATCGTCTCTCTTATATACTCGTGAAATTATGCAGGAATCCCATTGATGCTCTGGGCTCGAATCGAAGAGTGAGAGAGAGTAGAAGCGTGCGCGCACGAAAGAGAAAGAAGGGATAATAAAAAAGGAGGCGAAAGAAAAACCAATAATTCCCTGGAGAGTCAGTGGCAGAGGCCGAGAGCGAGTTTGCTGCTGCACGCATGGCGTGTGGAAAAAATTTTTAATTTTAGAGAGAGCGTGAACTGTGTGTGCCTGGCGAGTGGATGACTCGGAGCAATCGAATTTTTAATTTTGTAGAGAGCGCCGGGCCTGTTGCAATTTGCAAGATGCAAATTTATCGGAAGTAATCCTTTTGCCTGGCTGGTTCTCGGATAATAATTTATCAATTTCGTAGCGTAATAATTAAAAACGGAGCGATGTCTGAAAAACATCCAGATGAAAGGGTCGAGAAGGTGTTAAAAATCAGCGCAAGTAAGATGATCAAGAAAGAAGAAACGGCTCAAAACAAAACGAGCCAGAGTCGCAGTCAACAGCTTCGAGTACTAGAAAAGAAAGCAGCAAAAAAAGTGCGTCATAATGAAGAAAACGAAGCCAGAGAGGATCGCTCTCTCGAGAGCTCTCGCAGCAAGTATATAGTGCTTCTCTCGAGAAACGAAGCTGCAAGTGAGCCGATCCATAATTCGCGGCTGGCCGCAGCCTTCGCCAGTCCGCCTCGGGGCTAAACGAGAGTACCCCACCAAGAGAGAGAGAGAGCCCCCGAGTCGAACGTTGCAAGGAGAACAAAAAGCCAGAAGAATGACCGGGCGAAGAAACGATCGCGCAAAGCAGAAGGTGAATTAGTGCGCGAGCTGCCGCGCCGGCGCTGTAATTTCGCTGTGTGTGCCTGCGCCGTAGCTAATAACAGGGTCAGCTTCGGGAGTAGTCCGAGGAAGAATGCAGGCCCGCGGCGAGCTGCGTTTCCGAGCGCGCCGAAAGTGGATCTGGGGAGCGTGGATATATCAGTGTGAGGGAGGGGTAAGAGGCGAGACGTCTAAATTAGTGATTTTAAAGATTGGCGACCTTGCTGCCGATTAATATGCTAATATGTGGATTGAGGAAAAATTGTATCGGTTGGTGCGAGTGTGAGAGAGTGGGATTTGTTCTTTGTATTTGCGTGGTTGGGTGTGATTGTAATCTCGGTGGGAGAGTGTTGCTCGCTTGTTGGGAGTTAATGAGATGGAAATGTATGCCGATAGGCGAGAGAGAGGCCTTTTTGCCGATTCGAAGATTATCGGGGAAGGATTGAGGTGTGTGGTAATAGTATGGGTTGATTGGTATCTATACTCTTATTAGATACTGTATTAAAAATATGATAAAGTGTATGCAGTTCTTAGGGATTTTTATTTGTAAGATGCGAATAATATTTCATTCTAGAAAATCAATGAAATTTTCTGAATTTCTGCTTTTATTACTATTGAAACGACCATGGTTGGCTGTTATGTTCGTATCTACTTTGACGTTAAGATCGTATGGTTCCGTACAGTGAGTTTGAACTACTTTCTCCTTTTATAATTTTTTTTTATTTAATGCCTTGTTATTACGTACGTGATGTAACCTAATGTAAGGTAATGTTGTAATCTGGATACCAAGCGCTTAGAAACACTGCTATATTTACGTTGACATTCCAATCTTTTATACCTCCAATTAGATTATGTTTGAGTATACATAAAGTGTTTAGATCAATATATTTTGTGATACACTAGGATCGCTTTGTAATAGACCGTAGTAGAATATTTAATATTATTAATTTTCTTTTAAAAATTTTTCATAACTTAAGAGTCAAAAAAATTATTGTAATTTGTTTTAGTCACTTCATATTAAAAATAATAAAATTCAATACAAAATTAATTTAAAATAATTTGCGATGATGGATATATAATTTAAAGATAATTTATCTCTAAAATAATTATTTATATAGAGTATATTTCTTATTAGAATGATTAAAAGAAAGTAAATTTGAGTAAGCTACCATATAAGTAATAAATATATTCATTTGTATATAAAATTAGTTGATCGAAATTATATTTAAATATCAATTTTATATCAACCCGCTTTCTTTCAATTGTGCACTAAAAACTTTTAAAAACATCAATAACCCAGCCCTTAAACAATCTCAACCACCACAACTCAAACTTTTCACCCAACGCT
>JAPYZA010003316.1:0-15348 GCA_030522685.1 Eupelmus azureus | reverse complement strand
CAAATAAAACAAAACCGCCAATTCTCTTAAGCAGAATCAGAAACGAGTACAATTGAATGATAATTGACTAGATCGCCCCCCTCCCACCACATCCACGCACGCTTGCGCGCACGACACCGTCCCTCGCGCTTGATGACGAAAAAGCAGCCGTTTCGCGCTTAGAGCCGCTTAGTATATAGTCGAGCCGCGCGCTGCTGAGCCGTGCCTCTCGCGCAAAACTTTACTCTGTGTATATACACTCCCGTTCTAACGTATCTCAATTTTTCTTTTTCCATTTCGCTGCGCTGACACACAACAGGATGGCGAACCTGGACGAGGTGAAGATGGTCTGGAGGCTGGCGGACGCCGTCTGCTTTGACGTCGACTCGACGGTTATTCAAGAGGAGGGCATCGACGAGCTGGCCAAATTCTGCGGCAAAGGCGATCAAGTCGCCAGTCTGTAAGTTCAATGCCAAGATTTTTGAGTTTATTTTTTTTTGCTTTCGTTGGGTGAAGATCGCGCCCACGCGTTTGGGGGAATAGCTGGGGGAGCGTGTGTATTTTGCTCCGCGCGCGCGTTTTTTGCTTTGACGCCAGCGATGTTATTTATTTATACACGCTAAATACGTTTATTTTATCCTTTACATTTTACGAGGGTCTTGTGGGAATTGAATTTTCCCAGTCGGAAGTTTTTTTTCAAGCAATAATTTCTATTGCAGCTTTTTATCAATGAAACTCACAACGCCGTCTCATATAAATGTAAAATTATCGTAAAAAATTTTCGTCTGACCAGCTTCGAAAGTCAAAACTATTATACCGATAAAAATGCAAAGTTTCGAATGCGCGATAAAGAAAAATTAAATAGTAAATGCTCGCACGTCAGCAACAGGTGGTCAGCAGCATAATAGCCGCGCGCAATCAGCTGCACTCGCATACGTACACAAAAACCAGCAAATAACCACTTATCTATCAATAAATTAATAAACAATGAATAAAACATCCGCGCTTCTAGCATAATTACGCGCGCGCCTCGCCTAGCGTAAAAGGGGCTCCACAGCTGATCAGCCAGCCAAGTGTACATCTATATACATACACTCAAGATACTCGGCCTTGCTCGACCAGATAGCTCATCTCCCCCGCGGCTCTCGCTTGGAGGCATGAATATTCGCGATGATTCCAGCGCGTGGAAAGAAAAAATCGGCCGATTCGAACGCGTATATATAGGTACACGGCTTCTCCGACTTGTTTGTCGCGCGAGAAAAAAAAGCCGCTGGGAGGTGTGCGCGCTGACTTAACGGCTCTCGGGAGGCTCGCGCATACCTGAGGCTGCGGGGGGCCAGGAAGTGGAAAAAAACAGACGGTAGCGGCGCGCGCGTACGGAAAAATCGGATGGCGTGATTTGGTCAAAACACGGCTGAGGCTACGTTTTTTTCCTGCTGATGTGTGTCTATACGCTTGGAGGGGTATTTGAAAGGTTTCGTATAGATGCTGGGTAAAAGGATGGTCTGTAGCTGTATAGTCAGGGTGACGTTGGAAATTTTGAGAATCCGGCACTATTGCAGGCGAAGCTTCTTACGATTATTCCAGTGAAAAATATAAGAGATCGGTGGGGGATAATTAACGTCATAATGTAGGACACGCACGATACATATCCGCTATAGGCGTGTTTGCGTCTGCGTTGATTTTTCACGTGACTTTGAATTGCGCAACGCGGGGAGCGTTAGATCTGAACAATATTGTTACGATCGGTGAAGTGCGCTCTATTGCGCGGACGCACTCAAAACAACTCGAAAATATCGGATTTCCCAACGAGTGCGCCTATGTGTTTGTCACCTTTACCTCAAAAACCTCAAACGCTTGTTATTTTCTACTTCCTTTTAATTTTTCCTCTGTTTAGCCACGCTATATGCTGCGGTTTGAAATTATCATTATAATTTTAATTTATTTTTAAAATTTTAAATTAATTATTTTTTTAGATTCTTTTTTCGAAAGCTAACTTGCTAATTTAGCGCCTTGAACGGTCCTACAAACCCCACTGCACAATGAAAAAATCAAAGCCCAGGAACCGAATCCGCATTAAAAATTCGTAAAACTTCCATCGCAGAAAAAAGCGCGCGCGCGTCCCACTTCTGTTTAACCTTCGCCGTGCAGATCTGAAAATATCTCTTATAACAATGTCGCACAATCGGATCGCTAACGGGCAGCTTCCGCCACCGGCGGCAAAAACACCGCCGCGCTTGGCCTGTATTTCTCAAGTTTCATCAAGCCAGCACTCACCGGTCGCGTGCGAAAAATCGAACCCGATAAGCCGTATATAATCGGCGCGAAAAAAATGCAATCTGTCGCGCGCGATAAGACAGATAAGAGCAAAGAATCGAGCCACCGGCTTTTTCGAAAAAAACACGCGTGGGAAAAGAGCGCGCTCGTTCGAACGGCAAAAACCATACGCAAATACGTAAATATAATCGCTGAGAGCATCAGAAGGGTTTCGGAATTTTTCAGTGGGTCGCGCGCTTACGTAACCCGCCGAGCAAATAAAGTGTTGTATACGCAGGCCGATGGCGAAAATCTGTGAGAGCGTGCGCAAGTGGCTCGTACGATCTTTTGCCGATGCTTTTTTATCGAGCGCGCGGGGGTCAACAACACCGCGCGCTAAGAGAGAGACCGAATCTTGGGTCTGTTCGCATGCGTGTGTCTTTTAATGGGTGAATCTGTTTTCGCCTGCGCGAGAGGTCTTTGATATGTGTGCGGAGAGTTGCGGCGCTGGTTATGATAATTATCATTGGCTTAAAATAGCTCGGCGAATACTTTTTGACGAGGCTATTGTTCCTTTTCTTTTTGGCCGCTGAATTTTGCAATCTCGTTATAGCGCGAGCTTTGCAAGGGAAATGTCGATCGGTTTTTTGCGATTGTTTGTAAGGCGGGGGATGGAAGGTTTAGTGTTGTTTAGAAAATGATTATTTTAATGTGGGGGTTTCTGTAGTTGATGTACACAGAAATTGAATTTTAATTATGATGTTAATGTGTTTATTTGGTTAATTATAAACTGCATTTATTTTATTTTTATTACACGTTTTGTTTATTATTATTATTACGATTTTTGTATAATTATTTTATTCTATCGTAAAACTATTTTGAAGTATAATAAAAAACAAATTAAAATTTTTTCATTTTTTAATACATATAATGAAAACATAACTATAATGAAATGATATATAATAATTAATATTTTTAAAAAATCATTAAAATAACAAAAAATTCCCAAAAATTAAATGATGATTTTTTTTGGTTTATTCTAGAACGAAACAGGCGATGCAGGGTAATATGACGTTCCAGCAGTCGCTGACAGTTAGGCTGAACATAATCAAACCAAGCCAGAAACAAATCTCAGAATTTCTGCGCACACACCCGCCGAAGCTGACGCCTGGCATCAAGTAAGCTCAAATATCCAATTAGCATTTGCCGATAAGGTAAATGTCTCGGTCACTGGCGCTAACTCAATTTGATGTCTGACGTTATTTGAATTCCTAAGCTTCCACGATTGATTTCACTTGATTAATTGATCTCAGCGGTATCGATGATCGACACTTGCGCGAAAATTTAGTCTTTTCATGATTATTGTCGTCGCTTAATCTTTAATTGATAAATAGTAATAATAGATTATTTAAAAGTAAGTGTAAGTTTGTTTGCTTTTAATATTATGTAATAGTTATTGTTCGCATTCCGTTCGTGTTTGATTGTCCTCATCGAATGATTTGTATGTATGATGAATTTTCCTCTTACGTAGTAATTTGGTACGAATAAAAATTTAAGTTAAGCAATTACTTTGAAATTTTTAAAAATCTAATACCTTATTGGTCTAATATTTTTTGTTTTTAAACGTCAGTCATTAAATACCATTGCAGCCAATTCAGATATAACTACATATGATGACCCCGTGAAAAATATATTAAATAAGTATATTGCAAATTTCAGATCTCTGATTCAGGCCTTACAAAGCCAAAAGAAACAAGTGTTTCTTGTATCCGGTGGCTTCCACTGCCTTATCGCGCCAGTAGCTGCGCAACTCAACATACCGTCCGAAAATATTCGGGCCAATAGATTGAAGTTTTATTTCAATGGTGCGTATAAAAGTGGACTATTAAATTTTTTTTTGAGTTATTATTTTGTTGAAAGAAATAAAATTTTTAAAAATCACTTTCTAAATTATCCATGAAATCTTGAAATGCGAATACGAATGTTCTACAATTCTTTATGTAACTGAAAGTTTGTCTTATTTTACAGGCGAATACGCTGGCTTCGACGAGAAAGAGCCAACTTCGCAAACCGGCGGTAAAGCCGAAGTTATTCGACGGTTGAAGGAAGAAAGAGGATTCAAAACCGTTGTTCATATTGGTGATGGTGCAACAGATCTTGAAGCGTGTCCCCCAGCGAATGCTTTCATCGGTGTGTATAATTCATTAAAATATTTCTTAAAAATGAACTAAAATATTATTTATCTAATAGCCAATTTAATCATTAAAATATATGTAGATAAATTGCTGATTACAAATAATATGCCCTTTGGATAGTATTCCTAGTAAATATTTATTACACTAATAAATTGAATCTTATGGTTACTAAAAAAGTTCATTAATTTAATTACATTTATATTTTACTTGAATATAACATAACAATCATTAGCTATTTTAAAATCTGTACAGTGTAAAAAATCTGAATCATTTATAATACATTGAATAGATTCTTATAAATATACTGTCTTCATCTGAATCTTTTTATTTCTTACTTATACTTTCTTTAATTTTTAACAAAATTTTACAATAACATTAAAATAAAAAATGATTTCTTTGTTTCAGGATACGGAGGCAATGTCGTTAGAGAAAGTGTCAAATCCCACGCACCTTGGTTTATCATGGATTTTAAGGATCTTGAAGCGGCTCTATGAGAATTATATTTTAGTGAAATTCAAATTGAAAGTGTGCGATGATGAATGCGTATTAAGAAAATCCAGAAAGAATATTAAACAATATTTTTGTATGGAATGACTATTTACATAATATTTTCGTGTACAGAGGTGTAAATATTACTGACAGTATTTTTGAGATAGTGACATTGTTACAGAAGATGCACGAGAGCATCGTTCGATACTGTAATATTGAATGTTGGCGAGTTCGAAGATTTAATGATTGTTATCAAAAATACCGTGTGCAATAACGATTTTTTGTACGAGAGTTACATAAAATACATTTATAACGTTAAAACGCTTAAATTTATTTAATCCCGCTTATTAACAAAGTAACCTCTTATTTATTTATATTCACTTGATTGCACTGATACAATGTACATACAAATCGTAACGTAAATTGTTTTGTTTTTACATATGACATGCACAATTAAAAGATTTGTGTAAATCATTAACTTTTTAGTTAAAATACAGTTTAATAATAAAAACAACTGCAATAACGTTCACCTTTTGTAAAATCCTCAACGTTGCTTATCATTATTGACTACCACTGATTGAAGCTTCTCGTTCTTTCTTTTTCTGATCTATCCACTCTTGTATTTTTGTTTTAAGATCAACGTCCGATTTTACCATATCCATTGTTAAAGGTGACCGATTAAAAGGATCGGTCTGATCACTTAGCAAGTGTCTAAAATTTAATTATTTTAATACAACTTACTAAATAACAATTAAACAAAATATAAAAAGTAAATAATACCTTGCTATAGTCTGTCGATCAACAACAGCTTTTGACGACGGCAGTATGACGGGATCCATCATTAATGTAGACATGATAGGATCAAGAAATTCGTCAGGAGCATCTACTAAAATTTCTTCCTCTTCTTTCTTCTGAAATGCAACTTGTTCCACCTTTTTAGCGAATTCGTCAAGGTCGCCTAAAATTGCCACTCCACCAATACGAACTAAAAGATTATAATTTTTCAATTTCTGTATACTGTAATTTTAAAGAATGAAAATTAATGATAAATTAAGATCTTATTTTACCCAAGACATCATCAGCTAATTTAAACAATTCAGGACTGTAAGATCTTCCATCCTGTGATACCGCAAGCGTAAAATTCTCATTTTGACTTAAGTTAATATAAATTTCACATATATTTAAAACAAGATTCGCTGGGTTAAATTCGTATTCTTTTTGATCTTTAACCTGCAAGCATAAAATTAATAAATGAAGTATCTTTTACTGAATCATAACTTTAATAAGTCAATGTAAAACAAAATTTTACCTTAAGATTTTTTTTATTTGGACCGACTAATTGTAAAAGTAAATAATTTAACATTGAAGCAATACGATCCACCATTGTTGAATGGCAGAATATTGATTTTATCTCTGAAGTTAATATTTTCAATGTCTGAATTGTTTCTCTACCTAAAATATTGTCAAATCTCGCAATCATTCCAATATGTTCCAAGTAATAAGTTTGCTGTTCTCTTTCTTGTTGAGATAGTTTATTCCATTCACCGCTATCCCTAAAAAATTAATTTAAAATAGATATTATGCTTGAAAAAAGAAAATATGAAAGATAAGTAATTGATAAATACCTTGCATTAATCATTTGTCTTAATTGCGCTATATTTGAAAGAGCATCATCTAACAAAAATACAGCATCATTCATTAAAAGATTAATAAATCTTAAAAAAAGAGGTGGTTGAACAGCTTCCATATTAGCCTCTGCTTCTTGAGCTAATTGCCTGTAATAAGTCGTATATAGATTAGTTCTCGTAGTATACTTTTATATTTTATTTTATTTTACTGGTATAAAATCCATTTTTGATAAAATGTATGTAAAGTAGCAGTTTTTGTATTTTGCAAAACTCTAACGAGCAATTTACACAAAGTATTAAAAATTATTGTTTGACACACGTGCGAAAATTGATTTTTAACTCTGTGGTAATTATCATCGTCGCTTCGCTATTTTAGCAACTTTTCTGCACTTATATCGAAAATTACTTATTGTATTTATGGAAAGCTGATATATGAAAGAGAATAAAAGTAAATTCAATTATATGTGTTTTAAGCAAGTGCTCTCTCTTTCAATGACAGAAATTTTAACGGTCTTTGTGCTTAGGAGCTTTTACTCTCGAAAACCCTTATCTACGTTTATTGTTTGAGCCCGCATTTATGTGAAGGGTAATAAATGATATTATTAATTTTTGCATATATATAAATAATTTATTTACTTACTTAAAATTATTTCGATGTTCCGGTATTTTCCATAAATAAGACATTACTATATACATTGGTCGACGGTAATTGAATTTTTGTTCAAACTGAACATTTTGACCCGTCATTTCGATACTGACAAAAACGTGCAGTAAGTTAGGTACAATCTGCAAAAATTTTTTTAGATTAATAATGTAAAAAATGTTATTAAAAAAAAATTATTAAATTTCGTACCATTTGCTTATGCGGATGTGTGACAAAAAGTTGTTGTCTGTGGAATGTTCCTAGAGTTGGTGTACTTTGACCGTGTATTTCATCATTATTTGGCAATAGAGCTTCAAGTCCTTCGGCTAAGCGAGCTCGTAAATGCGGATTATAAAGTCGAGAAGGAGATTCCATTAGAGTGACTACCTAAATAAAAATGTTTAAGTAAACAAAAAAAAAGAAAAAAACAATTGTTTGTATAAACATAAAATATAAATCATAGTACCTCTGTCAGAACGGGATTCAAAAAATTTGGCCCCTGCTCTTCAAAAACGTTAGGGCACCAACGTCGAAGAAAACATAAGAAGCTAACAGTATTTTCAACTACAAACTCAGGAATACACCTATAATTTGATAAAAGATAGGAATCAAAATATAGTTTTTAATAATAATATATTAATTATTAAACAAAAAATATTATTTTCGCAAATTATTTTATTATGTTTGTACCTCAGTGTTTCAGGAACTGTTTCAGGTAAAGGGAATGTAATGGATTTATATTCATTAGGGGCGTAGCTGTCTTGATTTAGTTCTTGTGGCCTTGCATCTACTATTACTTGCATCAACCAGAAGGCAGTTGCTGCATGAAACTTTGCCAATAAACTAAGTAATTCAGGAGTTAATAAGCTAGCTCTGTATGTCAAATATCTGCAACAATAAAATGATTATGTTTTATACCTTTAATTAAAATTGATGAAAACAAGTAATAATTAAAGTTACTTAGTCATTTCATTTTCCATTCTTTGAGTTATAAATTCATTTGCTTCAGAATGACCACTTAGTCTCACATCATTATATAACCTTTGAATTCTTGCTAAATCTTGACTTATTCTATAAAGAAAAAATTTATTATTATATTAATATAATAATTATATTAATTAATCAATAGTTTGAATTTAATGATTTGTAATTACTTGAAAAGTTTTTCTAAGATAATTCGGTAACCTAGGTCAACAGCACGATGTGTCAGAAAGAAACATTCAGTGACAAAGCTAAAAGAAGTTGCAAATGGACGTTTTTCTCCCTCTGATGTCGGAATTAAACAAGTTTCAGAACTCATGCCTTTTATATGTAATCCTCTCTCCCGACTTTCATCTTCATTTTTAGCCTTAATTGTTTTTATTAATTTTAATTTTTTTGTAATATTTATGTTTAGTGAATTTAAATAATATTAACATACCTCTGCTGCACAGAATGTAGGATCTATTTTCAAAATTTTTACATCGTTTGGTTTTGAACAAAATGGTTGACACAACCTCAACAAAACATTTCCTAAATTTAGCATAAAGCCATCTGGTACAGTTGTTGTATCAGCAAAACCCATATTGTTATGTGCATTCCATAACTTTCCCCGACTTGCATTAGAATGCAAACAGTCTCCTAGCCATTGCAAAGTTAAATGACGGACTTCACGTGAAGACTTAAGTAGTGCATGAAAAACTTTGTGCATTGACTCACTAAGCGCGTCTAGTGCAGTCCATATGTTTCCATCAACTGCTGAATTTTGCTGAAATCAAATATTTTTAAAGTCAATAATAAGTATACATCAAAAACAAATATAGATTTTATAAAACTATTTATACCTGCAGAAATGGTTTGTCAAAAAAATCAAAAGGTGCATCTGGAGTTTTAGGAAGACAACTGAGACTCAGCAATGATCCTAACAATGTATCAGCGTACGCTTTACCAATTTTACCTTTAACAGTACTATGGGTAACAATAAGCCTTCCAAGAGGTGGAAAAGCAGCAAATGTTTGTAAAATACAAAACCAGTATTGTTTGAAAGCCAAAAGACTACTGACAGCTGCTTCTTTATGAATGACATCAAGAATAGGACTAAATGCTACTCTGATGACTTCCATTTCAGAATCCGCATTTTCTAAACATAAATGTTCAACTATTCCACCAATAAATGATGATAATTCTGAACCAACGATTCCTCCATTCATAAATAATGCTACAAATTGTGTATGAACCTATAGAAAATATAATGTAAACATCAATCACATTATGAGATAATTTGAGAAAACAAATAAGTAAATTTCTTACGAATATTTTTTCTACTTATAATTATTTAAAAGAAACTTAAAAAATAGAAAGTACAATAAAACTTTAATCTGTTGATGTTTGTACAAACCTCTTGTTCTACAAAAAGATCAGGTTCTTGCAAGGCAGTGCTGATATCACGCATAATGATCTTGCGAATATTTTCAACCGTTTCATAGCACCCATCACTAACTCTATATCTTTGTAATCGGCAGTAACTTTCAAAAAGATATGGTACAATTTCATTTTGAATGACATGACTATCCAAATCTTGTCCTTTGGTATTTTCTTTAGATATTAACATCAATTCAGGTTCCGATATAAGCAATCGCTCAAAGATGGCATGCTCCACGGAATCAGTGTCAATGAAAACCAGTTGGCGTGTAGGCTTTTTCCTTTTTTCATGGTGCAATGTGATTCCAAAGACATCGGCAATCAACTCATCAAGTCGTTCGTCTCTTTCAGATTCTTCAAAATTTGTTGTCTTTGACGTCTGCTCCTCTACATGATTTAAATCACTAGACTCTTCTTGGATATTTGTATTTTCATTAGGCTGCTTGTCAGCTACTTCAGTGGGTGAAGGTAAGGACGTAGCACTATTGATTGTTGTAAACAAAGCAGCAAACGGATTACTATTTATATTATCGCACATTTTGCCGTATTTATTAATTTTGAACAATTGTCAGAATCATCGAACCTGAAAAATTCGTGAAAAATAGTACGAAAATTTTTTTCGAGGTTATGAATCTACTTTGATAGGTGTGTAGACGACGTTACATGACAAATGTCGTTGGAGGTACACACACTGTGAAGGTTAATTCAATGCTTTCATAACAGAAATCAGTTTTAAATCGGATATACCTTCAAACGTCAATTGACTTTTAAATGAGTAGTATTGTAGCTATCATTGACAAATACAAATCATTTTATCAACAAGCTGCACCACTTCTGTCACGTTATTTACCCTTTTAATAACTCAATTAAACCTTTCGTTGCATTTTTATTAAGGTTATTTTGCGTTTGTCCATATATTATTATCAAATATGCGCAACATATTTACATTTGTCTCTACTTTCAAGATTTCCTTATTACTATTGAAATATTGTACACCCAAGCCAAGCACGTCAAAGTGGTACGCATATACATCGTTAAATCGATAACACAGAACTCTACTTTTATCTTAACGTGATAAATTAATCATTATGGCGGTAAATAAATTTTACTCAACTCCACCATAAAAAATTAAAAAGGTTTATTTTACAATCTTTGGAGATTTTTACATTAAATATTTAGTTTATTACAATTACAATTATACGATTATAACGAGAATAAATACTTAAATAAATCAATGAGCTGCAAACCTTTTACTTTATAAAAAGCAATGGTAGTAACTCCAATTGACAGTTTTTACTAAATCTAATGGACAAATTATTTGCTTGGCAAGTAAAGTTTTATAAAATGAGAATTACATCATTATATACAGTCGGAAATCACAACATACATAGAAAGTCAATCGTAAAAAGGAAATTCAATGAATTTCAATAATTCAGTATATCACAGAAAACATGCATATATTGCACTTTGTTAAGTGCTTTTTATAACAATAAAAATTAATATAAATTAGCTTATGCGTAATGAAAAGATACTTTTAGGCACTAAGTCGGCTTTATTCTTATTTAGTGCGTTACCTAGTATCTTTCTCTTTATGTGGATGGAATAAAAATTAAAAACTATTGGAGAGCATGTTCACCGCCATGGTTTTCGTACAGCACCAGCGCTAGTACTTCTTTTAATACCTTGATCTATAAAAGAAAAAATATGTATTTTATTATTTTTTGTTTCTTCATTCAAGCTTCAACTTATTAATATAAATACAATAATATACTAAAAAGCGGATATTAAATTAGATTAAATTTGCAAAAAATATTTCGAGAATCAATTCTATTTAGATAAATTATAGAATTTTTAAATGATTTTAAAAATCTAAGATGATAATGAAAATTTTATGAAGAAAATAAATGGGTATTTAGAATTTACAATAATAATTTTATAATTGATGATCTAAATTATTTAAATTAAATAGTTTGAAATATTTGAGTTAATTCATACTTAACATACATAAACTAGTAGTAGTTTTCCTTTCTTTTGTATTTGAAGTCCACGTTTGACATCTGGTTCTTGCAGGACAAGATTTAGACATCACTGAACTTTGTAAACTTGGATATATACCCATTCTATAAATTAAATGAAAGTATTAATGCTACTCTTTAAAGATTATTATTCATAACATTGAATATTCTAAAAAATTTAACTAATTAATAAAATAAAAATGTATAACATACTTGATACTTGCATTAATAATAAACACAAAAATTTCAATATGTACAAAACAAATAAATTAATAAATTAAAATAAAAAGTTTCAAAGAAATATTTTTCAAATATGGTTTATTTATAAAAACTAAATATATTCATGCTATTTGATTTAGAATGTTAAAATTATATTAAAACGATTAATTAGAATCATACTCTTTGAGTTTTTTTCTAGCAAGCGTTCGCTGAGTTGCAAAAGAGTAAGAGCGAGCAGAGCTTGGCCTATCGGAACGAGCTTTTTTGATCTCTCGATCATGAGCTATTATTTCCATCCGTTTGGTAGGACTTTGGGAAAACAAATCTACGATGTTCATAGACGCAGCGTCACACTAATGGATTAAAATAAATTTAATATTTGTAATAAAGTATTTATGATTTGTGTCCTAATAAAATATACCTGTAGCTGAAGTCTTTGATGGAAATTTAATTCAGGTAAATTAAGCGGTGCATCAACATGAAGCCTTAACATACAGTGCAATGCTTCTCTGTAGGTATTTTTCAAAGCAATAATTTTTTCTGTTTTCATTAATCTTCTAACTAAAAAACCTCTAGCATATGCGTTTATTATTGTTGCTGCTTTTATCTAAAATATGGATGAATATAATAGTAATTTAATAAAAAAAAAATAGCCAAATGAAATAATCAAAAAATTACTTACATGTTTTTGTGTATAGCTAGATGTGTCAAATATTGGCACTCGGGGTGTTTTGCAATCATGAGGAAAGAGTTGTCTGCTAACACTTGAATGTCTGCGCATTGGAATACCTACTGGAATATCATCGATGTCTTTAATATTTGATAAGTGTGAACGGCCAATCATCATTGCAGAATTGTCAAAAGTTTGGCAAGAGTTTTGATAGTTGTCATAATCGATTTGAAGTTTAGCAGGAGTTTGTTCATGTTTTTCATAGCAACTGATTCCATTAACTTGTTGGGATGCATCAACAGTCTTTTGCTTTTGACTTGAATCAGATTTTTCATTTTCTGTCTTTGAACTCAAGGGTGTTGCATGCTCTGGGTTCTTACCAGTTATAGCTTCTGAAAGAGATAATATTGAGATTTCAGGAAATGCTTTCCTAATTTGAGCCAATAAAAGAATTTGTTGTTTCTTAAAATTTTCTTGCATTAACATTTGTTCTTTTTGCTGACGTGACATTAGTTCTATCATTTGCTTTTTATGTGTTTCTTGAATTTCTTTAAATACTGTTACAATTTTTTCAGATGTTATTACTGGTTTTTGTTTTTTTGTAATAGAACTTGGTGTAGCTGACTCATTACTTTTTACAGATTCTTGATCAAGACTTTTCTTCACATTTGTATCATTAACATTTTTATTTGTATCATTGAGATTTTTTTTCTCTACTCTTTTGACAGGTTTTGGACTTACATTATTACTTAAGCTGCCTAATGAACCACTTAATTTATTAGCTAAACTTAATATAGATGGAGTTTTAATGGATTTTCTTGTACCATTATTTCTAAACCCATTTGTACCATTTACAGGTGATGAGTACTTGTGATTTTGATTACTGGCTCTACTACTTGCAGTCTTTGGAGAGTAGCATTCTTTAGCAAACATTGTTTGAATACAATCGACGGATTTGGCTGGCTGATAAACATCCAGTGGAGATCCACTTTTGGAATTTGAAACTGATTTACTAACTCTTTGGCTAGGAATGTGTGTGTGATTACCTTTCCTAAATTTATTTACACTGGAATTTGAGCGAGATGAAGCTGGCTCTTTAGTTTTGGACTGAGTTTCCCAATCAGTTTTTACCTGACTTATACTCCACTCTTTACGTTTTGTTGATTGAGCAGAACTGGATGGCGTATAATCTGAATTTGTAAAGTCATTTTGCATGTGTGCTAGTAGCATAGGGCTTGGTGTATCTAATACATAGGATCCTCGACGGACTAATTTTGGAGTTTCTTCATCTGCTTTACCTGATTTATCTGGCTGCTTTGATTGATCCACTGTTATTGGTACAATGTTCAAAGTTTTAGGCACTTGTGGTTTCCAGTTTTCTGGTGTAGTTTCTGTGGTATCTGTCCTGGTAGAAGCTGATGTGTTCATGTATTGATTTAAATCAGTACTAGCTGTAACACTAGCTGTCACTGTGTCAGAACTAACACTGTCCCCTAACAAAGTATCATTTAAGCAACTCTTATCCTCCTCTGATATGAATTTTTCAATTTGTTCTAAGTGCTTTTGTTTTGGCTCGGAAACATTAATATCTTTATCAAGTAAGCTCTCATTTTTCTCTTTCTCAGTTACAGGTGTACTGATGTCAATTAAACATACTTCGTTGTCGTCCTTTGTTGGAAAATCCATTGTTGCTGTAGTACTGGAAGTTGTACTTGGTGTAATAAAATCATTTTGGAATTTATAAGCTCCATCTACGGTAACATTAAAATCTGCAGTAGGAACTTGAAAATTATCTCTATTCGGCTCATCTTTACCTCTTTTTAGAGCTGACTCTTTAGCCAATTCTAAAACTTTTAATCTCTCTTCTACAGCTATAGCAAGCTGTTTATAATACTGTATTTCTGTTGGAATATCATTTGTTACCTGCAAAAATAAAAGCAGTGAAATAAGTACTGTACTATGTGAAAAGCAATAGTAAGTCATATATACATACTACGGGTGGAATCAAAGGGATTCCACTAATTTTGATACTGGATATAGATGATAGGTGATCCATGATTAACCTTTCTGTAGTAAAAAGAACAGGTATAATTTAAAAGATAAAACATTATAGAGGCACTTAATCATTAATAATAAAGCTACAACATTCATTAAATCTAAACTTCATAGAAGTCTAACGATATCTTTTCAACCACTAACACTTTCACTAATCGACACTTATAACAAATAAAGCTAGAAAGCATAACATTAGAAACTTGGCAGCTCAGTTCTTGATCTATATACGTACCAGGCAGTTGATTTTCTACATGGAATTATGTAAGGTAGCAACTTTCTTTCAACAACCTTAGGTGGACGCTACTATTGACGTTTCTTGAAAGGTTATAGGTGACAAACATGTTAGAAATATACTCTTCCGTTCTTTCGATTCTTCAAATTTTAACAATCGGCTGTTTCGTTCGACCGAGCGAACAACTTGCAGGCACTCGGCGGTCGGCAACAATTTAAATTAGACAGCTTAAAAAGTCGATTTGTAAAGAAGTAAACATTCGTAACCCATAGATGAATGAAATTCTAAGAACCATTTTCGAAACTCCACCAACCGACTGAACCGACCAACGAGGAGCGGCATCGACATATATATATTTCCTTGGAAACTAAAATCGAAAATCTGAGCTCCGTCGATTAGGTAGAGATAGCGAGTTTCGAATTCGCTCGGTAAAACAGACTTTGGTCGCGACTAGGTTATGTTTGTACTGTGGCGACCGCACATATACGCCTTACACATATTCACACTTGTGAACACACACACACAGCAGCTACATACAGCAACCGCTGAGCGGCGCTTTAAGCGCAC